>JAASAO010000337.1:0-79858 GCA_017311375.1 Mytilus coruscus
AGTGCCACGCTCTTTGCACGATAAGAGCCCTGCAACAACTCTTTGTATTTATTGTTAACTTGTTCTTGTCCTGAACATGCATGAAATATTTGCCACTGGACGTTAAGCAACCAACAATCAATAAATCACAACTATTACAATTTTAGAAGGAGTTGAAAGAGGGCGAAAGATACCAGAAGGACAGTCAAACTCATAGATCGAAAATAAACTGACAACGCCATGGCTAAAAAGATAAAGACAAACAGACAAATAATAGAACACAACGCACAAATAGAAAACTAAAGACTAAGCAACAAGAACCCCACCAAACACTGGGGTTCGTCTCAGCTGCTCCGGAAGGGTAAGCAGATCCTGCTCCACATGTAGCACCCGTCGTGTTGCTCATCATGGTTATTACAAACCTGGTAAATAGTCTAGCTTATTCGGTAGGTCATATTCGTGAAAGGGTAAGAGGATTGTAGTTACGACATAAGAAACATATTCCGATATCATATGTGGAACGGTTATTCCATAACGGTCAACCAACTCGTGATGGCGTCCGTAAAATTTACGACGGGATGATTTCAACTTCACCATTTGCAGTGATCTGGAAGGATTTTTCTCTATTTGCCCAGGGCCCCCAAACATAAATTCAATGGGCCATTTTCAGAATTAAGGGCCATGTTGTCAAATGAGTGGGCCATTCGTTTACAATGAAAAAAATAAAAAGTGTATATTTCAGCAAAGAGGTAGTGGTTACTGGTATGATTCTAATTGATATCATGGATATTGTTCCTGTGCTTTTGTAATTTCAATTTCAATGAATAACTTCTTCCAAACCCGGCAATATTTACGATAACCTTTATATACAATGTTAAAACTGGTACTGTTGCCTTGTTCATGTTCATATTTTTTTTACATTACATTTGGGTCTTCGCCGATTGCCATCCTTTATTCCAGACGTTCCGTATTAGAGGACGTTTCTGACATTTCCTCTGCACTTCTTGTATTATTATAACATCATCACGATGACAAGAAATAACAGAAGAGAGTTTCGTTAATTGATAAGGGACAACAACAATTCGCTGAAGGCATGTTTACAAAATATTCAAACGAGCCAAAGACCAAAATTGACAAGGACAGTTTAGCGCCTTTGTGGACACAAATACTAAATTCATAAAAAGGCTTTTGGGGTTTTCAATCAAAATAGCAAGCTTACTTTAAAGATTATAATTAGAGAAAAACTGTACTAGCCAAATTCACAAATTTTGAGTTGTTTATAAAATTTATACGGTAACCATGAATGATGGTTAATTACGTGTTTTTTTTTTTTGGAAAGGGATTAATATAAGTTGCAATAACTTGTTTTCCAATCCACTATAAATAAATATGTTTAAACTAATTACTTTTTTTCGGTAATCAGTTATACCGCATGTTGCTGTTATTACCATAGGAAAACGCCCGAGACGTCCCAAAAATATATAGGCGGTGCTCCTATCATTGGAGGGAACACTACATAGTTTTGTACACACACATGGCGACATGAAACACGATCGGAAATCCATTTTATGATATCTAAACGTTTCAAAACGAAGTGAAAAATATTGTGCGCCACGTGGGCGCTTACATTTGTCACTCTATGCGCCATTTCTGGTCGAAAGCGCAATTGGCGCATGGCGCACGTCCTTCCCGATCACTGCATTTGGAACTCTTGGTTTAATAACTTCCTTGTGAGCAGCAACCCAACATCAAGGAAATCATGATAGGACATACAAGCCCGGGAATATCGTATCAATTGGGAGAGATTTACTCCGTATGCAGGCGCTGCTGGAATGTTGCTACATAGAAATTGAAAGTTCACAATTGGGAAGCTGAAATCATCTCTTTTGAGGTACTTGTTGAATGTCATTAAGTTATATCAGGTATTTGTTGAATGTCCTATAGTTATAGCAGGTACTTGTTGGATGTTCTATTGCTATAGCAGGTACTTGTTGAATATCCTATTGGTATAGTAGGTTATTGTTGAATGTCCTACATTTATAGCAGGTACTTTGTTGAATGTCATACAGTTATAGTAGTAGGTACTTGTTGAATGTCAACTAGTTATATCAGGTATTTGTTGAATGTCATAATAGCTATAGCAGGTAATTGTTGAATACCATATAGTCATAGCAGGTACTTGTTGTATGTCCTATATTTATAACAGGTACTTGTTGGTTGTCCTATTACTATAGCAGGTACTTGTTGAATATCCTATTGGTATGGTAGGTTCTTGTTGAATGTCCTACATTTATAGCAGGTACTTGTTGAATATCCTATAGTTATAGCAGGTACTTGTTGAATATTCTATAGCTATAATAGGTATCTGATGAATATCCTATTGGTATAGAAGGTTCTTGTTGAATGTCCTACAGTTATAGAGGGTACTTGTTGGATGTCCTATAGTTACAGCAGGTACTTGTTGGATGACCTATATTTACAGCAGCTACTTGTTGAATGTCCCATAGTTATAGCAGGTACTTGTTGTATCTTCTATAGCTATAATAGGTAATTGATGAATATCCTATTGGTATATAAGGTTCTTGTTGAATGTCCTATAGTTATAGAAGGTACTTGTCGGATGTCTAATAGTTATAGCAGGTACTTGTTGAATGTCCTATCGTACAGGTACTTGTTGTATCTTCTATGGCTATAATAGGTAATTGATGAATATCCTATTGGTATAGAAGGTCCTTGTTGAATGTCCTACAGTTATAGAGGGTACTTGTTGGATGTCCTATAGTTACAGCAGGTACTTGTTGGATGACCTATATTTACAGCAGGTACTGGTTGATTGTCCCATAGTTATAGCAGGTACTTGTTGTATCTTCTATAGCTATAATAGGTAATTGATGAATATCCTATTGGTATAGAAGGTCCTTGTTGAATGTCCTATAGTTATAGAAGGTACTTGGCGGATGTCCTATAGTTATAGCAGGTACTTGTTGAATATCCTATTGATATAGCAGGCTCTTGTTGAATGTCCTTTAGTTATAATAGTAGGTATTTGTTGAATGTCATCTAGTTATATACAGGTATTTGTTGAATGTCCTTTAGTTATAGCAGGTACTTGTTGAATATCCTATTGGGATTGTAGGTTCTTGTTTAATGTCCTACAGATATAGCTGGTACTTGTTAAAAGTCCTATTGTTATAACAGGTACTTGTTGAATGGTCTATAGCTATAATAGGTATCTGATAAGATCATATAAGTATTGAAGGTTTTTGTTGAATGTCCCACAGCTATAGAGGGTACTTGTTGAATATCCTATTGGTATGGAAGGTTCTTGTTGAATGTCCTACAGTTATAGAGGGTACTTGTTGAATGTCCTACATTTATAGCAGGTACTTGTTGAATGTCCTATAGTTATAATAGGTACTTGTTGAATATTCTATAGCTATAATAGGTATCTGATGAATATCCTATTGGTATACAAGGTTCTTGTTGAATGTCCTACAATTATAGAGGGTACGTGTTGGATGTCCTACAGTTACAGCAGGTACTTGTTGAATTCCTATCGTATATCAGGTAATTGTTGAATATCCTATTGTATAGCAGGCCCTTGTTGAATGTCCTAAAGTTATATTAGTAGGTACTTGTTGAATGTCATCTAGTTTTATCAGATATTTGTTGAATGTCCTATAGTTATAGCAGGTACTTGTTGAATATCTTATTGGGATAGGAGGTTCTTGTTGAATGTCATACAGATATTGCAGGTACTTGTTGAATGTCCTATAGTTATAACAGGTACTTGTTGAATGTTGTATACCTATAATAGGTATCTGATGAGATCATATTGGTATTGAAGGTTCTTGTTGAATGTCCTACAGTTATAGAGGGTACTTGTTGAATTTCCTATAGTTATAGCAGGTACTTGTTTAATATCCTATTTTTATAACAGTTAATTGTTGAATCACCTTTTGTTATAGTAAGTTCTTGTTGAATCTTCTGTAGTCATATAAGGTACAAGTTTGTTAAATGTCCTACAGTATTACTAGGTAGTTGATGAATGTCATTTAGATACAGCAGGTACTTATTAGATGTCCTATAGTTATAGCAGGTAATTGTTGAAATTTATATTGTCATAGCAGGTACTTGTTGAATATCCTATAGTTATAGCAGGTACTTGTTGAATGTCATACAGTTATCGTAGTAGGTACTTGTTGAATGTCATTAAGTTATATCAGGTATTTGTTGAATGTCCTATAGTTATAGCAGGTACTTGTTGGATGTTATATTGCTATAGCAGGTATTTGTTGAATATCCTATTGGTATAGTAGGTTATTGTTGAATGTCCTACATTTATAGCAGGTATTTGTTGAATGTCCTACAGTTATAGTAGTAGGTACTTGTTGAATGTCAACTAGTTATATCAGGTATTTGTTGAATGTTCTATAGCTATAGCAAGTAATTGTTGAATATCATATAGTCATAGGAGGAACTTGTTGTATGTCCTATATTTATAGCAGGTACTTGTTGGTTGTCCTATAACTATAGCAGGTACTTGTTGAATATCCTATTGGTATGGTAGGTTCTTGTTGAATGTCCTACGTTTATAGCAGGTACTTGTTGAATATCCTATAGTTATAGCAGGTACTTGTTGAATATTCTATAACTATAATAGGTATCTGATGAATATCCTATTGGTATAGAAGGTTCTTGTTGAATGTCCTACAGTTATAGAGGGAACTTGTTGGATGTCCTATAGTTACAGCAGGTATTTGTTGCATGTCCTATATTTAAAGCAGGTACTTGTTGAATGTCCTATCGTATATCAGGTACTTGAATATCCTATTGGTATAGCAGGCTCTTGTTGAATGTCCTATAGTTATAATATTAGGTACTTGTTGAATGTCATCTAGTTATATCAGGTATTTGGTGAATGTCCTATAGTTATAGCAGGTACTTGTTAAATATCCTATTGGGATAGTAGGTTCTTGTTGAATTTCCTACAGATATAGCAGGTACTTGTTAAAAGTCCTATTGTTATAACAGGTACTTGTTGAAATGTCTATAGCTATAATAGGTATCTGATTAGGTTATATAAGTATTGAAGGCTTTTGTTGAATGTCCCACAGTTATAGAGGGTACTTCTTGAATATCCTATTTGTATGGAAGGTTCTTGTTGAATTTCCTACAGTTATAGAGGGTACTTGTTGAATGTCCTACATTTATAGCAGGTACTTTTTGAATATCCTATAGTTATAGCAGGTACTTGTTGAATATTCTATAGCTATAATAGGTATCTGATGAATATCCTATTGGTATATAAGGTTCTTGTTGAATGTCCTACAATTATAGAGGGTACTTGTTGGATGTCCTATAGTTACAGCAGGTACTTGTTGAATTTCCTATCGTATATCAGGTACTTGTTGAATATCCTATTGTATAGCAGGCCCTTGTTGAATGTCCTAAAGTTATATTAGTAGGTACTTGTTGAATGTCATCTAGTTATATCAGATATTTCTTGAATGTCTTATAGTTATAGCAGGTACTTGTTGAATAACCTATTGGGATAGGAGGTTCTTGTTGAATGTCATACAGATATAGCAGGTACTTGTTGAATGTCCTATAGTTATAACAGGTACTTGTTGAATGTTCTATACCTGATGAGATCATATTGGTATTGAAGGTTCTTGTTGAATGGCCTACAGTTATAGAGGGTTGTTGTTGAATTTCCTATAGTTATAGCAGGTACTTGTTGAATATCCTATTTTATAACAGTTAATTGTTGAATCACCTTTTGTTATAGTAAGTTCTTGTTGAATCTCCTGTAGTCATATAAGGTACTTGTTAAATGTCCTATAGTATTACTAGGTAGTTGATGAATGTCATTTACATACAGCAGGTACTTATTGGATGTCCTATAGCTATAGCAGGTAATTGTTGAATATCATATAGTCATAGCAGGTACTTGTTGAATGTCCTATAGTTATAGTAGGTACTTGTTGAATGTCATACAGTTATCGTAGTAGGTACTTGTTGAATGTCATTAAGTTATATCAGGTATTTGTTGAATGTCCTATAGTTATAGCAGGTACTTGTTGGATGTTCTATTGCTATAGCAGGTACTTGTTGAATATCCTATTGGTATAGTAGGTTCTTGTTGAATGTCCTACAGTTTATAGCAGGTATTTGTTGAATGTCCTACAATTATCGTAGTAGGTACTTGTTGAATGTCATCTAGTTATATCAGGTATTTGTTGAATGTCCTATAGCTATAGCAAGTAATTGTTGAATATCATATAGTCATAGCAGGAACTTGTTGTATGTCCTATATTTATAGCAGGTACTTGTTGGTTGTCCTATATAGCAGGCACTTGTTGAATATCCTATTGGTATGGTAGGTTCTTGTTGGATGTCCTACATTTATAGCAGGTACTTGTTGAATGTCCTATAGTTATAGCAGATACTTGTTAATGTTCTATGGCTATAAAGGTAAATGATGAATATCCTATTGGTATAGAAGGTTCTTGTTGAATGTCTTATAGTTATAGCAGGTACATTGTACTTGTTGGATATCCTATAGTTATAGCAGGTACTTGTTAAATGTCCTATAGCTATAGCATGTATTTGTTGAATATCCTATTGGTATAATAGGTTCTTGTTGAATGTCCACATATATAGCAGTTACTTGTTAAATGTCCTATAGTTATAGCAGGTACTTGTTGAATATGTTATAGCTATAATAGGTAATTGATGAATATCCTATTGATTTAGAAGGTTCTTGTTGAATGTCCTATAGTTATAGCAGGTATTGTTTAATGTCCTATAGTCATAGCAGGTACTTGTTGAACATCATATTGGTATAGCAGATTCTTGTTGAATGTCCCATAGTTAAAATAGTAGATACTTGTTGAATGTCATCTAGTTATAGCAGGTACTTGTTGAATATCCTATTGGGATAGTAGGTTCTTGTTGAATGTTCTTCAGATATAGCAGGTACTTGTTGAATGTTTATAGCATGTACTTTTTGAATGTTCTATAGCTACAATAGGTAATTGATGAATATCCTATCGGTATGGAAGGTTCTTGTTGAATGTACTACAGTTATAGAGGGTACTTGTTGAATATCCTATTGGTATGGAAGGTTCTTGTTGAATGTCCTACAGTTATAGAGGGTACTTGTTGAATGTCCTATAGTTATGTCAGGTACTTGTTGAATGTCCTTTTGTTATTACAGGTAATTGTTGAATCACCTATTGGTAAAGTAAGTTCTTGTTGGATGTCCTGTAGTCATATAAGGTACTTTTAAATGTTCTATAGTATTACTGTGTAGTTGATGAATTTACATACAGCAGGTACTTATTGGCTGTCCTATAGCTATAGCAGGTAATTGTTGAATATCATACAATCATAGCAGGCAGGGTTGTAACTACCGACGAGGCAATTGCCTCGTCTGAATTTCTGGCGAAAAAAAAATAATGAGGAAAAAAAGAAAATGGAGAAAGTAAGACATGCAGAGGGTAGAACACATCCTTGCATTTTAACATCAAGAATTAAGTAATGCATACTTCGAATAGTAATTTATGTGCAGCTTCTGTACTTTTATTTCAACGTAAGGTATCAAACTCTCTGTATCTGATTACCATCGCCAATAAACCGGCATTTGGTTCTGCAATTATTTATTTCCCGCGAAAATGAATTATGTATAATGCATATTTCCACATTATCAGTGCGCAAAGTCAGTCAAAATTAATAGTTCGAATTCTTCAACTTGCTAGGTCAATATTATTAAAGAAGCATTCACAGATCACACATGAATACCAAAACACCCCACAATTTGTGTGTAGTTCTCTTTCAAATAAAATGAAGCTTTGAGGCATTTACAAATGTTTTGCTACAAACCTGGCTGCTATTCGAAAACAGGACAAGACCTTGGCAGACTGACAATTTGATTGCTTGATACTTTGAATTTTCTTGGAGTATTGTGGGAATTCTTCGGGCTTGGGCTTGCGAAATAAAGACGGTCGCACAATTAACGGTGACAAGAGAGTATTTAATTTGTATCATTATTGATTCCGATGTTATGCATTTTAAAAATAGCAAAACAAATTCGTTATTCAATTCCAAGAAAGTAGTCAGACGATGGGATCTTAGTGGCACAAGAAAGGTCAAACTAGCATTCACAGACAATGACTAAGTTCCACTCTTTGTGTTTTATTAAAGTGTTATTGAAAATGTGTGTTATTTTAATGAAGCGTTGACCACACACACTTGTCCCGTCCCGCATTTTCTACTATCAAACATATACCCTACTGTAAATTGTACTTAATTGATGGTACAAAATTCGAGGCAAGTATCTGTCAACCGGCTCTGATGGCCTATTGCAGTTCTAAATACGGTAAATATTGAACAAAACGATAAATATGATACAAAAACAAGATATATTTAGAACCATAATATCACAATTTTCGGCCTGGGGCTTCGCCGCCACAGGTCCCCTTTACCTGGGGCCTCAGACGGCGGCCCTCAAACCCTGCCTCGTCTGTTCCCGAGGCCTAGGTACGGCCCAGGCAGGTACTTGAATGTCTTATAGTTATAGCAGGTACTTGTTGAATGTCATCTAGTTATATCAGGTATTTGTTGAATGTCCTATAGTAATAGCAGGTACTTGTTGAATATTCTATTGGTATAGTAGGTTCTTGTTGAATGTCATCTAGTTATATCAGGTATTTGTTGAATGTCCTATAGTTATAGCAGGTACTTGTTGAATATTCTATTGGTATAGTAGGTTCTTGTTGAATGTCCTATAGACATAACGGGTACGTGTTGAAATCCTATTGTTATGATAGGAACTTGTGGAATGTCCTATAGCTATAGAAGGAAGGTACCTGATGAATGTATTTAATTTTAAGCTGGTACTTGTTGAATGTCCTATAGTTATAACAGATAATTGTTGAATAACCTATTGGTATAGTAGGTTCTTGTTGAATGTCCTATAGAAAAAACAGGTAGTTGATGAATGTCCTTTACATATACAAGGTACTTGTTGAATGTCCTATAGTTATAGCAGTATTTGTTGAATATCCTATTGGTATAGTAGGTACTTGTCGAATGTCCTTTAGATATAACAGGTACGTGCTGAATTCCTACTGTTATACTAGAACTTGTTGAATGTCCTATAGTTATAGCAGGTCCTTGATGAATGTCCTATAGTCATAGATGGTATTCGATGAATGTCCTATAGTCAATACTAGATTTTAAAAGACTATATGTAAAGATCTCGATGTTTTTCTTTAGTCATTGTGTTATTCGGTTGTTGGTTCATTGACGTATCAAATTTGGCTTTTTTTTTAGTTCTTCGGAATCAATCGGTCAGAAGACGATACCGCGGTTTGTCACCTACTAGTTGTCCAAATATGATAAATTCTGGTGTCTATATTCAGACATTTTTACGTGGGCCATTGTAATAAAGGTAGAGGTAGGCATGTTCCAAAGCAATTACACCTCAGACTCGTATGCATTTGAGGGCAAAGAGTGGGGGTTGAGGTAACCTGGAATTGCACAAAGTCCAACTCTGTTATTTTCCGCTGGTCAAACTAAGACATTATTTGCGTGGACCGTGGCACCTGGTAGCTATAGCCTCTAAAATGGTCTATAGCACTTATACCACAGACCCTTATGAGAGTGTCAGAAAAGAGTAGGGATTGGGGTACTCTGGTATGGCACATAGCTGAAGCGGGATTTTCTCTGTTGTTTTCTGTGTTGAAGACCCGTTGGTGGCCTTCTGCTGTTTTCTGCTCTTTTGTCGGGCTGTTGTCTCTTTGACACATTCCCCATTTCCATTCTCAATTTATTTTTTTATCTCTACTATTGCCCGCTGGGAAAACTAAGAGATTCTCCATTTGGGCCATGGTACTAGAAAATGGTAATGGCCTCTATAATGGAATATAGCATTTAAAACCTTACAACTGTACGAGTTTGTCAGCAAATGTTAATGGGGACCCGGAATGTTACATAGTCCAACTTTGATATTGCCTGCTTACCAAACTAAGAGAATTTCTACGTGGGCCATGGGAATAGAGATAGAGGTTGGCATGTTCCAAAGCAATTAAAGTTTAGACCCATACGTGTGTGTCAGCAAAGAATGGGGGTTTGGGTATCCTGGTATGGCAAATATGCCAACTTTCCTATTCACCACCAAGATATTTTCCATGTGGGCTGGCCCAAGGTTAGTTTAAACATATTTATTTATAATGGATTGGGAAACAAGTTATTGCAACTTATATTTATTCCTTTTCCTTTGCGGGTGCGAGTGCTGCCTCATAGTGGCATTAGCCTGCTCTATTTCGAAATCTACAAGGGTGTCTTTTACGTGCAAGAGATATGGCTCTCTCTTAACACGGGTCAGCCATTTATCGTCCCCTTCCGACGGACTATCATCGTTTCTCAAGACCATACTCGCAAATGTCCCTGAAATTTTCACCCCAGAACGGGGATCTAACCAGGAACCTTTGTGTTAGTAGTCCGATGCGCTAAGCGCTACACCATGGCTCTCCTCTGTCTCATGGTTACCAGAAATAGAAGTAGGCATGATATCTAAAATTACCCATAGCACTAGACCTGTAAAAGTTTTGAAGCATAGGGTAGGAGGTGTCTGGTTTGTCACAAAGACCACTTGAACTATTACATGCTGGCCAAAGTAAGTGATTCACTCCATGGGCCATGGTTATAGAGGTAGAGGTAGAGTTTATGCATGACCTCTAATATGGACCAAATCATTTATTCATTTAAAAATTAAAACCAAATTTATTAAAAAAAATCTCACAGTTATTTTTTCCTGAGACTTATTTTTCTACATTCCTAATCACTATGACAGCATGTTTTTTTGTCTCTTAAACACCACAAAAGACCTCCTTTGAGCACAAAAAAGCACAATGTAGCACATAGGACCACAAAGGAATTTATAAGAGTACAAAGGACCTTATAATCATTTTTTTGTAAGGAAATAATATTTTTTTAAATCTCTATTTCAGAAATGTCAATATATGCTTTGCTTTATCAAACTTTTTAGGACAAAACAAAGCATCTACAGAATGTTCTTACTTTATATAGGAATCTTAAATTGCTACAAGGAACAAAAGTACACATCACACATGGTGCAATGAAAAGGTGCAGTAAAAAGAACTGTACAGCTGTCTTTTGGGTATATGTTTCGTTGGGCTCTTTGATGAAAATGAAAATATACCTGTTGCCGTCTAGATAACCTCGATAAGTAATTTTAGTAAAAGTGTATCATCATGCCGTAAAATGTATGGCCTTGAAGAATGTATTTATGATAAAACTCTCTTATTTTATACCTTTTGGATGAAATGGTTTCTATTTCTCCCTTTTTCACATCAATAAACGATGATCGATGTCTTTGGTCGCCGCTTGTGTGGTCTAGTCTTAGAAAACTTGTATTTTTTGTATATATTTCTTTATTCTACATTGGCTAGGTTGAGATCTCACAATACATGTTTAACCCCGCCGCATTTTAGCGCCTGTCCCAAGTCAGGAGCCATTGGCCTTTGTTAGTCTTGTATGCTTTTTAACTTTAGTTCATTTATATGTTTTGGAGTTTAGTGTGAAGTCCATTTTCACTGAACTTTCTTTTCTTAATGTTATTCGTCTATTTTGAAGAGCTCTAAATTAATTATTGTAGAAGGCTTATTTCCTGTGACCTTTTTTTGATTACCATTTTTTCTATTAAATGGGCAGCTTTTATTAATGTGTTCATGTTTAGTAATATTTTAAAATGTTTTATAGATTTCAGTACAAAAAAACCCGACTGATTGTCTAAAAAAGATAAGTCCTTTCTTAATCAAATCTAATAAAAGAAACAGTTTTCTTATCACTGGATTGTGATTTTTAAGTCTTGTGTTAAAAATATGCAAGTTTTCAAGTAAAAAGTGATTATTAGAATAAAAGATTAGAGAAAAAGAGAAAAACAGCAACCGTAAGAATATAAATTTCAAAATATCTTTTTCAAATATTTGTAATACGATTTCCCGAACCTGGAGTCTGGACTAAGCAAACATACACACTATTAGTCCTATGCATACAGTTACCTTGTTTCTTCCAGGGGCGTAGCTGCCGTTAGGCACGTGTCTTCACATAATTTTTTCAAAAATATTTGTTTATATAAAAAAAAAATAATAAACAACGTTATCAGTAGATGCACACCAGAGAAGTCGTCAAAACTCTTTAATTATCAAATATCATGTGTACACTAGTCTATCATCCTTAGTGAATGGAGTATTGGATATAATTGAATGTCATCATATTCCCCCATTATACAGAAAATATAACATGTATAACTAGAACTTTGGTTCAGATAATTTCGCTTCTATCAACATAAGTAGTAAGATAGTACTATGTTGTTAGATGTTGTATCTATAGAAACATGCTTGGTATAATTTGTTTTTGTGATGTAGTAAGATAGTACTATTATGTTATATGGTCTTTCTATTGAAACATGCTTGACATAATTGGTTTTATGGTGTAGTAAGATAGTACTATGATGTTATATGGTCTTATCTATAGTAACGTGCTTGGTATAATTGGTTTTATGGTGTAGTAAGATAGTACTATGTTGTTATATGGTCTATCTATTGAAACATGCTTGGTAGAATTTGTTTTATGGTGTAGTAAGATAGTACTATGATGTTAGATGTTGTATCTATTGAAACATGCTTGCTATAATTGTTTTTATTGTGTAGTAAGATAGTACTATGATGTTATATGGTCTATCTATTGAAACATCTTTGGTATAATTGGTTTTATGGTGTAGTAAGATAGTACTATGTTGTTAGATGTTGTATCGATAGAAACATGCTTGGTATAATTGGTTTTATGGTGAAGTAAGGTAGTACTATGTTGTTAGATGTTGTATCTATTGAAACATGCTGGTAATAAATGGCTTTTATGGTGTAGTAAGATAGTACTATGATGTTATATGGTCTATCTATTGAAACATGCTTGGTATAATTGGTTTTATGGTGTAGTAAGATAGTACTATGTTGTTAGATGTTGTATCTATTGAAACATGCTTGGTATAATTGGTTTTGTGGTGTAATAAGATAGTACTATGATGTTATATGGTCTATCTATTGAACCATGCTTGGTATAATTGGTTTTATGTTGTAGTAAGATAGTACTATGATGTTATATGGTCTATCTATTGAAACATGCTTGGTATAATTGGTTTTATGGTGTAGTAAGATAGTACTATGATGTTATATGGTCTATCTATAGAAACATGCTTGGTATAATTGGATTTTATGGTGTAGTAAGATAGTTTTATGTTGTTAGATGTTGTATCTATAGAAACATGCTTGGTATAATTTGTTTTTGTGATGTAGTAAGATAGTACTATGATGGTATAAAGTCTATCTATTGAAACATGCTTGGTATAGTTGGTTTTATGGTGTAGTAAGATAGTACTATGATGTTATATGGTTTCTCTATTAAAACATACATGGTATAATTGGTTTTAATGATGTAGTAAGAAGTACTGTGATGTTAGATGGTTTCTCTATTCAAACATACATGGTATAATTGGTTTTAATGGTGTAGTCAGAGAGAACTATGATCTTAAAGGTTTATCTATTGAAACATACATGGTATAATTGGTTTTTATGGTGTAGTAAGAAAGTACTATGATTTGAAACGCTTTATCTATTGAAATATACATGGTATAATTGATTTTAATGGTGTAGTAAGATAGTACTATGATGTTAGATGGTTTATCTATTGAAACATACATGGTATAATTAGTTTTTATGATGTAGTAAGATAGTACTATGATCTTAAAGGTTTATCTATTGAAACATACATGGTATAATTGGTTTTTATGGTGTAGTAAGAAAGTACTATGATTTGAAACGCTTTATCTATTGAAACATACATGGTATAATTAGTTTTATGATGTAGTAAGATAGTACTATGATCTTAAAGGTTTATCTATTGAAACATACATGGTATAATTGGTTTTATGGTGTAGTAAGATAGTACTATGATGTTAGATGGTTTATCTATTGAAACATACATGGTATAAATGGTTTTGATGGTGTAGTCAGAGAGAACTATGATCTTAGACGGTTTTTCTATTGAAATATACATGGTATAATTGGTTTTAATGATGTAGTAAGATAGTACTATGATGTTAGATTGTTTATCTATTGAAACATACATGGGATAATTGGTTTTATGGTGTAGTAAGATAGTACTATGATTATAGACGGTTTATCTATTGAAACATACATGGTAGAATTGGTTTTAATGGTGTAATAAGATAGTAGTATGATCTTAAACGGTGTATCTATTGAAACATACATGGTATAAATGGTTTTAATTGTGTAGTAAGACAGTACTATGATCTTAAACGGTTTATCTATTGAAACATACATGGTATATTTGGTTTTAATGGTGTAGGAAGATAGATACTATCTTACTACACCATGATGTTAGATGGTTTATCTATTGAAACGTACATGGTGTAATTGGTTTTGACGGTGTAGTAAGATAGTACTATGATCTTAAACGGTTTGCTATTGAAACATACATGATATAATTGGTTTTAATGGTGTAGTAAGATAGTACTATGATCTTAAATAGTTTATCTATTGAAACATGCTTGGTATAATTGGTTTTAATGATGTAGTAAGATAGTACTGTGATGTTAGATGGTTTCTCTATTAAAACATACATGGTATAATTGGTTTTAATGATGTAGTGAGATAGTACTGTGATGTTAGGTGGTTTCTCTATTGAAACATACATGGTATAATTGGTTTTAATGGTGTAGTAAGATAGTACTAGGATCTTAAACGGTTTATCTATTGAAACATACATGGTATAAATGGTTTTGATGGTGTAGTCAGAGAGAACTATGATCTTAAAGGTTTATCTATTGAAACAAACATGGTATAATTGGTTTTGATGGTGTAGTAAGAAAGTACTATGATTTGAAACGCTTTATCTATTGAAACATACATGGTATAATTGATTGTAATGGTGTAGTAAGATAGTACTATGATGTTAGATGGTTTCTCTATTGAAACATACATGGTATTATTAGTTTTATGATGTAGTAAGATAGTACTGTGCTGTTAGATGGTTTATCTATTGAAACATACATGGTATAATTGATTTTAATGGTGTAGTAAGATAATACTCTGGTGTAAGTTGGTTTATCTGTTGCAACATGCATGGTATAATTGGTTTTATGGTGTCGTAAGATAGTACTATGATCTTAGACGGTTTATCTATTGAAACATACATGGTATAGTTGGTTTTAATGATGTAGTAAGATATTACTGTGATGTTATATGGTCTATCTATTGAAACATGCTGGGGATAATTGATTTTATGGTGTAGTAAGATAGTACTATGATCTTAAAAGGTTTACTATTGAAACATACATGATATAATTGGTTTGAATGGTGTAGTAAGATAGTACTATGATCTCAGACGGTTTATCTATTGAAACATACATGGTATAATTTGTTTTTATGGTGTAGTAAGATAGTACTATGATCTTAAACGGTTTCTCTATTGAAACATACATGGTATAAATGGTTTTGTTGGGGTAGTCAGAGAGAACTATGATCTTAAAGGTTTATCTATTGAAACATACATGGTATAATTGGTTTGTATGGTGTAGTAAGAAAGTACTATGATTTGAAACGCTTCATCTATTGAAACATACATGGTATAATTGATTGTAATGGTGTATTAAGATACTACTGTGATGTTAGATGGTTTATCTATTGAAACATACATGGTATAATTGATTTTAATGGTGTAGTAAGATAGTACTATGATGTAAGTTGGTTTATCTGTTGCAACATGGATGGTATAATTGGTTTTATGGTGAAGCAAGATAGTACTATGATGTTAGTTGGTTTATCTGTTGAAACATGCATGGTATAATTGGTTTTATGGTGTAGTAAGATAGTACTATGATCTTAGACGGTTTATCTATTGACACATACATGGTATAGTTGGTTTTAATGATGTAGTAAGATATTACTGTGATGTTAGATGATTTATATATTGAAACATACATGGTATAATTGGTTTTAACGGTGTAGTAAGATAGTACTTTGTTGTTATATGGTCTATCTATTGAAACATGCTTGGTATAATTGGTTTTAATGGTGTAGAAAGATAGTACTATGATCTTAAACGGTTTACTATTGAAACATACGTGATATAATTGGTTTTAATGGTGAAGTAAGATAGTACTATGATCTCAGACGGTTTATCTATTGAAACATACATGGTATAATTGGTTTTACTGATGTAGTAAGATAGTACTGTGATGTTAGATGGTTTCTCTATTAAAACATACATGGTATAAGTGGTTTTAATGATGTAGTAAGAAGTACTGTGATGTTAGATGGTTTATCTTTTGAAACATACATGGTATAATTGGTTTTAATGGTGTAGTAAGATAGTAGTATGATCTTAAACGGTTTATCTATTCAAACATACATGGTATAATTGGTTTTAATGGTGTAGTCAGAGAGAACTATGATCTTAAAGGTTTATCTATTGAAACATACATGGTATAATTGGTTTTATGGTGTAGTAAGAAAGTACTATGATTTGAAACGCTTTATCTATTGAAATATACATGGTATAATTGATTTTAATGGTGTAGTAAGATAGTACTATGATGTTAGATGGTTTATCTATTGAAACATACATGGTATAATTAGTTTTATGATGTAGTAAGATAGTACTATGATCTTAAAGGTTTATCTATTGAAACATACATGGTATAATTGGTTTTATGGTGTAGTAAGAAAGTACTATGATTTGAAACGCTTTATCTATTGAAACATACATGGTATAATTAGTTTTATGATGTAGTAAGGTAGTACTATGATCTTAAAGGTTTATCTATTGAAACATACATGGTATAATTGGTTTTTATGGTGTAGTAAGATAGTACTATGATGTTAGATGGTTTAACTATTGAAACATACATGGTATAATTAGTTTTTATGATGTAGTAAGATAGTACTATGATGTTAGATGGTTTTTCTATTGAAACATACATGGTATAAATGGTTTTAATGGTGTGGTAAGATAGTACTATGATCTTAGACGGTTTTTCTATTGAAACATACATGGTATAATTGGTTTTAATGATGTAGTAAGATAGTACTATGATGTTAGATTGTTTATCTATTGAAACATACATGGGATAATTGGTTTTGATGGTGTAGTAAGAAAGTACTATGATTTGAAACGCTTTATCTATTGAAACATACATGGTATAATTGATTGTAATGGTGTAGTAAGATAGTACTATGATGTTAGATGGTTTCTCTATTGAAACATACATGGTATTATTAGTTTTATGATGTAGTAAGATAGTACTGTGCTGTTAGATGGTTTATCTATTGAAACATACATGGTATAATTGATTTTAATGGTGTAGTAAGATAATACTCTGGTGTAAGTTGGTTTATCTGTTGCAACATGCATGGTATAATTGGTTTTATGGTGTCGTAAGATAGTACTATGATCTTAGACGGTTTATCTATTGAAACATACATGGTATAGTTGGTTTTAATGATGTAGTAAGATATTACTGTGATGTTATATGGTCTATCTATTGAAACATGCTGGGGATAATTGATTTTTATGGTGTAGTAAGATAGTACTATGATCTTAAAAGGTTTACTATTGAAACATACATGATATAATTGGTTTGAATGGTGTAGTAAGATAGTACTATGATCTCAGACGGTTTATCTATTGAAACATACATGGTATAATTTGTTTTATGGTGTAGTAAGATAGTACTATGATCTTAAACGGTTTCTCTATTGAAACATACATGGTATAAATGGTTTTGTTGGGGTAGTCAGAGAACTATGATCTTAAAGGTTTATCTATTGAAACATACATGGTATAATTGGTTTGTATGGTATAGTAAGAAAGTACTATGATTTGAAACGCTTCATCTATTGAAACATACATGGTATAATTGATTGTAATGGTGTATTAAGATACTACTGTGATGTTAGATGGTTTATCTATTGAAACATACATGGTATAATTGATTTTAATGGTGTAGTAAGATAGTACTATGATGTAAGTTGGTTTATCTGTTGCAACATGGATGGTATAATTGGTTTTATGGTGAAGCAAGATAGTACTATGATGTTAGTTGGTTTATCTGTTGAAACATGCATGGTATAATTGGTTTTATGGTGTAGTAAGATAGTACTATGATCTTAGACGGTTTATCTATTGACACATACATGGTATAGTTGGTTTTAATGATGTAGTAAGATATTACTGTGATGTTAGATGATTTATATATTGAAACATACATGGTATAATTGGTTTTAACGGTGTAGTAAGATAGTACTTTGTTGTTATATGGTCTATCTATTGAAACATGCTTGGTATAATTGGTTTTAATGGTGTAGAAAGATAGTACTATGATCTTAAACGGTTTACTATTGAAACATACGTGATATAATTGGTTTTAATGGTGAAGTAAGATAGTACTATGATCTCAGACGGTTTATCTATTGAAACATACATGGTATAATTGGTTTTACTGATGTAGTAAGATAGTACTGTGATGTTAGATGGTTTCTCTATTAAAACATACATGGTATAAGTGGTTTTAATGATGTAGTAAGAAGTACTGTGATGTTAGATGGTTTATCTTTTGAAACATACATGGTATAATTGGTTTTAATGGTGTAGTAAGATAGTAGTATGATCTTAAACGGTTTATCTATTCAAACATACATGGTATAATTGGTTTTAATGGTGTAGTCAGAGAGAACTATGATCTTAAAGGTTTATCTATTGAAACATACATGGTATAATTGGTTTTATGGTGTAGTAAGAAAGTACTATGATTTGAAACGCTTTATCTATTGAAATATACATGGTATAATTGATTTTAATGGTGTAGTAAGATAGTACTATGATGTTAGATGGTTTATCTATTGAAACATACATGGTATAATTAGTTTTTATGATGTAGTAAGATAGTACTATGATCTTAAAGGTTTATCTATTGAAACATACATGGTATAATTGGTTTTATGGTGTAGTAAGAAAGTACTATGATTTGAAACGCTTTATCTATTGAAACATACATGGTATAATTAGTTTTTATGATGTAGTAAGGTAGTACTATGATCTTAAAGGTTTATCTATTGAAACATACATGGTATAATTGGTTTTATGGTGTAGTAAGATAGTACTATGATGTTAGATGGTTTAACTATTGAAACATACATGGTATAATTAGTTTTATGATGTAGTAAGATAGTACTATGATTTTAGATGGTTTTCTATTGAAACATACATGGTATAAATGGTTTTAATGGTGTGGTAAGATAGTACTATGATCTTAGACGGTTTTTCTATTGAAACATACATGGTATAATTGGTTTTAATGATGTAGTAAGATAGTACTATGATGTTAGATTGTTTATCTATTGAAACATACATGGGATAATTGGTTTTATGGTGTAGTAAGATAGTACTATGATTATAGACGGTTTATCTATTAAAACATTCATGGTATAATTGGTTTTAATGATGTAGTAAGATAGTAATGTGATGTTAGATAATTTTTCTTTTGAAACATACATGGTAGAATTGATTTTAATGGTGTAATAAGATAGTAGTATGATCTTAAACGGTGTATCTATTGAAACATACATGGTATAAATGGTTTTAATTGTGTAGTAAGACAGTAATATGATCTTAAACGGTTTATCTATTGAAACATACATGGTATATTTGGTTTTAATGGTGTAGGAAGATAGATACTATCTTACTACACCATGATGTTAGATGGTTTATCTATTGAAACGTACATGGTGTAATTGGTTTTGACGGTGTAGTAAGATAGTACTATGATCTTAAACGGTTTGCTATTGAAACATACATGATATAATTGGTTTTAATGGTGTAGTAAGATAGTACTATGATCTTAAATGGTTTATCTATTGAAACATGCTTGGTATAATTGGTTTTAATAATGTAGTAAGATAGTACTGTGATGTTAGATGGTTTCTCTATTAAAACATACATGGTATAATTGGTTTTAATGATGTAGTGAGATAGTACTGTGATGTTAGGTGGTTTCTCTATTGAAACATACATGGTATAATTGGTTTTAATGGTGTAGTAAGATAGTACTAGGATCTTAAACGGTTTATCTATTGAAACATACATGGTATAAATGGTTTTGATGGTGTAGTCAGAGAGAACTATGATCTTAAAGGTTTATCTATTGAAACAAACATGGTATAATTGGTTTTGATGGTGTAGTAAGAAAGTGCTATGATTTGAAACGCTTTATCTATTGAAACATACATGGTATAATTGATTGTAATGGTGTAGTAAGATAGTACTATGATGTTAGATGGTTTCTCTATTGAAACATACATGGTATTATTAGTTTTATGATGTAGTAAGATAGTACTGTGCTGTTAGATGGTTTATCTATTGAAACATACATGGTATAATTGATTTTAATGGTGTAGTAAGATAATACTCTGGTGTAAGTTGGTTTATCTGTTGCAACATGCATGGTATAATTGGTTTTATGGTGTCGTAAGATAGTACTATGATCTTAGACGGTTTATCTATTGAAACATACATGGTATAGTTGGTTTTAATGATGTAGTAAGATATTACTGTGATGTTATATGGTCTATCTATTGAAACATGCTGGGGATAATTGATTTTTATGGTGTAGTAAGATAGTACTATGATCTTAAAAGGTTTACTATTGAAACATACATGATATAATTGGTTTGAAAGTGTAGTAAGATAGTACTATGATCTCAGACGGTTTATCTATTGAAACATACATGGTATAATTTGTTTTATGGTGTAGTAAGATAGTACTATGATCTTAAACGGTTTCTCTATTGAAACATACATGGTATAAATGGTTTTGTTGGGGTAGTCAGAGAGAACTATGATCTTAAAGGTTTATCTATTGAAACATACATGGTATAATTGGTTTGTATGGTGTAGTAAGAAAGTACTATGATTTGAAACGCTTCATCTATTGAAACATACATGGTATAATTGATTGTAATGGTGTATTAAGATACTACTGTGATGTTAGATGGTTTATCTATTGAAACATACATGGTATAATTGATTTTAATGGTGTAGTAAGATAGTACTATGATGTAAGTTGGTTTATCTGTTGCAACATGGATGGTATAATTGGTTTTTATGGTGAAGCAAGATAGTACTATGATGTTAGTTGGTTTATCTGTTGAAACATGCATGGTATAATTGGTTTTATGGTGTAGTAAGATAGTACTATGATCTTAGACGGTTTATCTATTGAAACATACATGGTATAGTTGGTTTTAATGATGTAGTAAGATATTACTGTGATGTTAGATGATTTATATATTGAAACATACATGGTATAATTGGTTTTAACGGTGTAGTAAGATAGTACTTTGTTGTTATATGGTCTATCTATTGAAACATGCTTGGTATAATTGGTTTTAATGGTGTAGAAAGATAGTACTATGATCTTAAACGGTTTACTATTGAAACATACATGATATAATTGGTTTTAATGGTGAAGTAAGATAGTACTATGATCTCAGACGGTTTATCTATTGAAACATACATGGTATAATTGGTTTTACTGATGTAGTAAGATAGTACTGTGATGTTAGATGGTTTCTCTATTAAAACATACATGGTATAAGTGGTTTTAATGATGTAGTAAGAAGTACTGTGATGTTAGATGGTTTATCTTTTGAAATATACATGGTATAATTGGTTTTAACGGTGTAGTAAGATAGTACTTTGTTGTTATATGGTCTATCTATTGAAACATGCTTGGTATAATTGGCTTTTATGGTGTAGTAAGATAGTACTATGATGTTATATGGTCTATCTATTGAAACATGCTGGGGATAATTGATTTTATGGTGTAGTAAGATAGTACTATGATCTTAAAAGGTTTACTATTGAAACATACATGATATAATTGGTTTGAAAGTGTAGTAAGATAGTATTATGATCTCAGACGGTTTATCTATTGAAACATACATGGTATAATTTGTTTTCATGGTGTAGTAAGATAGTACTATGATCTTAAACGGTTTCTCTATTGAAACATACATGGTATAAATGGTTTTGTTGGGGTAGTCAGAGAACTATGATCTTAAAGGTTTATCTATTGAAACATACATGGTATAATTGGTTTGTATGGTGTAGTAAGAAAGTACTATGATTTGAAACGCTTCATCTATTGAAACATACATGGTATAATTGATTGTAATGGTGTATTAAGATACTACTGTGATGTTAGATGGTTTATCTATTGAAACATACATGGTATAATTGATTTTAATGGTGTAGTAAGATAGTACTATGATGTAAGTTGGTTTATCTGTTGCAACATGGATGGTATAATTGGTTTTATGGTGAAGCAAGATAGTACTATGATGTTAGTTGGTTTATCTGTTGAAACATGCATGGTATAATTGGTTTTATGGTGTAGTAAGATAGTACTATGATCTTAGACGGTTTATCTATTGAAACATACATGGTATAGTTGGTTTTAATGATGTAGTAAGATATTACTGTGATGTTAGATGATTTATATATTGAAACATACATGGTATAATTGGTTTTAACGGTGTAGTAAGATAGTACTTTGTTGTTATATGGTCTATCTATTGAAACATGCTTGGTATAATTGGTTTTAATGGTGTAGAAAGATAGTACTATGATCTTAAACGGTTTACTATTGAAACATACATGATATAATTGGTTTTAATGGTGAAGTAAGATAGTACTATGATCTCAGACGGTTTATCTATTGAAACATACATGGTATAATTGGTTTTACTGATGTAGTAAGATAGTACTGTGATGTTAGATGGTTTCTCTATTAAAACATACATGGTATAAGTGGTTTTAATGATGTAGTAAGAAGTACTGTGATGTTAGATGGTTTATCTTTTGAAATATACATGGTATAATTGGTTTTAACGGTGTAGTAAGATAGTACTTTGTTGTTATATGGTCTATCTATTGAAACATGCTTGGTATAATTGGCTTTTATGGTGTAGTAAGATAGTACTATGATGTTATATGGTCTATCTATTGAAACATGCTGGGGATAATTGGTTTTATGGTGTAGTAAGAAATTACTATGATCTTAAAAGGTTTACTATTGAAACATACATGATATAATTGGTTTGAATGGTGTAGTAAGATAGTACTATGATCTCAGACGGTTTATCTATTGAAACATACATGGTATAATTTGTTTTATGGTGTAGTAAGATAGTACTATGATCTTAAACGGTTTCTCTATTGAAACATACATGGTATAATTGGTTTTATGGTGTAGTAAGAAAATACTATGATTTGAAACGCTTCATCTATTGAAACATACATGGTATAATTGATTGTAATGGTGTATTAAGATACTACTGTGATGTTAGATGGTTTATCTATTGAAACATACATGGTATAATTGATTTTAATGGTGTAGTAAGATAGTACTATGATGTAAGTTGGTTTATCTGTTGCAACATGCATGGTATAATTGGTTTTATGGTGAAGTAAGATAGTACTATGATGTTAGTTGGTTTATCTGTTGAAACATGCATAGTATAATTGGTTTTGATGGTGTAGTAAGATAGTACTATGATCTTAGACGGTTTATCTATTGAAACATACATGGTATAGTTGGTTTTAATGATATAGTAAGATATTACTGTGATGTTAGATGATTTATATATTGAAACATACATGGTATAATTGGTTTTAACGGTGTAGTAAGATAGTACTTTGTTGTTATATGGTCTATCTATTGAAACATGCTTGGTAGAATTGGTTTTCATGGTGTAGAAAGATAGTACTATGATCTTAAACGGTTTACTATTGAAACATACATGATATAATTGGTTTTAATGGTGTAGTAAGATAGTACTATGATCTCAGACGGTTTATCTATTGAAACATACATGGTATAATTGGTTTTACTGATGTAGTAAGATAGTACTGTGATGTTAGATGGTTTCTCTATTAAAACATACATGGTATAAGTGGTTTTAATGATGTAGTAAGAAGTACTGTGATGTTAGATGGTTTATCTTTTGAAACATACATGGTATAATTGGTTTTAATGGTGTAGTAAGATAGTAGTATGATCTTAAACGGTGTATCTATTGAAACATACATGGTATAAATGGTTTTAATTGTGTAGTAAGACAATACTATGATCTTAAACGGTTTATCTATTGAAACATACATGGTATATTTGGTTTTAATGGTGTAGGAAGATAGATACTATCTTACTACACCATGATGTTAGATGGTTTATCTATTGAAACGTACATGGTGTAATTGGTTTTCACGGTGTAGTAAGATAGTACTATGATCTTAAACGGTTTACTATTGAAACATACATGATATAATTGGTTTTAATGGTGTAGTAAGATAGTACTATGATCTTAAATGGTTTATCTATTGAAACATGCTTGGTATAATTGGTTTTAATGATGTAGTAAGATAGTACTGTGATGTTAGATGGTTTCTCTATTAAAACATACATGGTATAATTGGTTTTAATGATGTAGTGAGATAGTACTGTGATGTTAGGTGGTTTCTCTATTGAAACATACATGGTATAATTGGTTTTAATGGTGTAGTAAGATAGTACTAGGATCTTAAACGGTTTATCTATTGAAACATACATGGTATAAATGGTTTTGATGGTGTAGTCAGAGAGAACTATGATCTTAAAGGTTTATCTATTGAAACAAACATGGTATAATTGGTTTTGATGGTGTAGTAAGAAAGTACTATGATTTGAAACGCTTTATCTATTGAAACATACATGGTATAATTGATTGTAATGGTGTAGTAAGATAGTACTATGATGTAAGTTGGTTTATCTGTTGCAACATGCATGGTATAATTGGTTTTATGGTGAAGTAAGATAGTACTATGATGTTAGTTGGTTTATCTGTTGAAACATGCATAGTATAATTGGTTTTGATGGTGTAGTAAGATAGTACTATGATCTTAGACGGTTTATCTATTGAAACATACATGGTATAGTTGGTTTTAATGATGTAGTAAGATATTACTGTGATGTTAGATGATTTATATATTGAAACATACATGGTATAATTGGTTTTAACGGTGTAGTAAGATAGTACTTTGTTGTTATATGGTCTATCTATTGAAACATGCTTGGTAGAATTGGTTTTCATGGTGTAGAAAGATAGTACTATGATCTTAAACGGTTTACTATTGAAACATACATGATATAATTGGTTTTAATGGTGTAGTAAGATAGTACTATGATCTCAGACGGTTTATCTATTGAAACATACATGGTATAATTGGTTTTACTGATGTAGTAAGATAGTACTGTGATGTTAGATGGTTTCTCTATTAAAACATACATGGTATAAGTGGTTTTAATGATGTAGTAAGAAGTACTGTGATGTTAGATGGTTTATCTTTTGAAACATACATGGTATAATTGGTTTTAATGGTGTAGTAAGATAGTAGTATGATCTTAAACGGTGTATCTATTGAAACATACATGGTATAAATGGTTTTAATTGTGTAGTAAGACAATACTATGATCTTAAACGGTTTATCTATTGAAACATACATGGTATATTTGGTTTTAATGGTGTAGGAAGATAGATACTATCTTACTACACCATGATGTTAGATGGTTTATCTATTGAAACGTACATGGTGTAATTGGTTTTCACGGTGTAGTAAGATAGTACTATGATCTTAAACGGTTTACTATTGAAACATACATGATATAATTGGTTTTAATGGTGTAGTAAGATAGTACTATGATCTTAAATGGTTTATCTATTGAAACATGCTTGGTATAATTGGTTTTAATGATGTAGTAAGATAGTACTGTGATGTTAGATGGTTTCTCTATTAACACATACATGGTGTAATTGGTTTTAATGATGTAGTGAGATAGTACTGTGATGTTAGGTGGTTTCTCTATTGAAACATACATGGTATAATTGGTTTTAATGGTGTAGTAAGATAGTACTAGGATCTTAAACGGTTTATCTATTGAAACATACATGGTATAAATGGTTTTGATGGTGTAGTCAGAGAGAACTATGATCTTAAAGGTTTATCTATTGAAACAAACATGGTATAATTGGTTTTGATGGTGTAGTAAGAAAGTACTATGATTTGAAACGCTTTATCTATTGAAACATACATGGTATAATTGATTGTAATGGTGTAGTAAGATAGTACTATAATGTTAGATGGTTTATCTATTGAAACATACATGGTATTATTAGTTTTTATGATGTAGTAAGATAGCACTGTGCTGTTAGATGGTTTATCTATTGAAACATACATGGTATAAATGATTTTAATGGTGTAGTAAGATAATACTATGGTGTAAGTTGGTTTATCTGTTGCAACATGCATGGTATAATTGGTTTTATGGTGTCGTAAGATTGTACTATGATCTTAGACGGTTTATCTATTGAAACATACATGGTATAGTTGGTTTTAATGATGTAGTAAGATATTACTGTGATGTTAGGTGATTTATCTATTGAAACATACATGGTATAATTGGTTTTAACGGTGTAGTAAGATAGTACTTTGTTGTTATATGGTCTATCTATTGAAACATGCTTGGTATAATTGGTTTTATGGTGTA
The DNA here is from genome assembly GCA_017311375.1 of Mytilus coruscus. Taxonomy (NCBI): domain Eukaryota; kingdom Metazoa; phylum Mollusca; class Bivalvia; order Mytilida; family Mytilidae; genus Mytilus; species Mytilus coruscus. The sequence goes on from JAASAO010000337.1 coordinate 26,729, forward strand.
GTAAGATAGTACTATGATGTTATATGGTCTATCTATTGAAACATGCTGGGGATAATTGGTTTTTATGGTGTAGTAAGATAGTACTATGATCCTAAAAGGTTTACTATTGAAACATACATGATATAATTGGTTTGAATGGTGTAGTAAGATAGTACTATGATCTCAGACGGTTTATCTATTGAAACATACATGGTATAATTTGTTTTTATGGTGTAGTAAGATAGTACTATGATCTTAAACGGTTTCTCTATTGAAACATACATGGTATAAATGGTTTTGTTGGGGTAGTCAGAGAGAACTATGATCTTAAAGGTTTATCTATTGAAACATACATGGTATAATTGGTTTTTATGGTGTAGTAAGAAAGTACTATGATTTGAAACGCTTCATCTATTGAAACATACATGGTATAATTGATTTTAATGGTGTAGTAAGATAGTACTATGATGTAAGTTGGTTTATCTGTTGCAACATGCATGGTATAATTGGTTTTATGGTGAAGTAAGATAGTACTATGATGTTAGTTGGTTTATCTGTTGAAACATGCATGGTATAATTGGTTTTATGGTGTAGTAAGATAGTACTATAATCTTAGACGGTTTATCTATTGAAACATGCATGGTATAGTTGGTTTTAATGATGTAGTAAGATATTACTGTGATGTTAGATGATTTATATATTGAAACATACATGGTATAATTGGTTTTAACGGTGTAGTAAGATAGTACTTTGTTGTTATATGGTCTATCTATTGAAACATGCTTGGTAGAATTGGTTTTAATGGTGTAGAAAGATAGTACTATGATCTTAAACGGTTTACTATTGAAACATACATGATATAATTGGTTTTAATGGTGTAGTAAGATAGTACTATGATCTCAGACGGTTTATCTATTGAAACATACATGGTATGATTGGTTTTACTGATGTAGTAAGATAGTACTGTGATGTTAGATGGTTTCTCTGTTAAAACATACATGGTATAAGTGGTTTTAATGATGTACTAAGAAGTACTGTGATGTTAGATGGTTTATCTATTGAAACATACATGGTATAAGTGGTTTTAATGGTGTAGAAAGATAGTACTATGATCTTAAACGGTTTATCTATTGAAACATACATGGTATAAATAGTTTTAATGGTGTTGTCAGAGAGAACTATGATCTTAAACGGTTTATCTATTGAAACATACATGGTATAATTGGTTTTAATGATGTAGTAAGATAGTACTGTGATGTGAAGTGGTTTATCTGTTGCAACATGCATGGTATAATTGGTTTTATGGTGTAGTAAGATAGTACTATGATGTTAGTTGGTTTATCTGTTGAAACATGCATGGTATAAATGGTTTTGATGGTGTAGTCAGAGAGAACTATGATCTTAAAGGTTTATCTATTGAAACATACATGGTATAAATGGTTTTTATGGTGTAGTAAGAAAGTACTATGCTTTGAAACGCTTTATCTATTGAAACATACATGGTATAATTGATTGTAATGGTGTAGTAAGATAGTACTATGATGTTAGATGGTTTATCTATTGAAACATACATTGTATAATTATTTTTATGATGTAGTAAGATAGTACTGTGATGTTAGATGGTTTATCTATTGAAACATACATGGTATAATTGATTTTAATGGTGTAGTAAGATAGTACTATGATGTAAGTTGGTTTATCTGTTGCAACATGCATGGTATAATTGGTTTTATGGTGTAGTAAGATAGTACTATGATGTTAGTTGGTTTATCTGTTGAAACATGCATGGTATAATTGGTTTTATGGTGTAGTAAGATAGTACTATGATCTTAGACGGTTTATCTATTGAAACATACATAGTATAGTTGGTTTGAATGATGAAGTAAGATATTACTGTGATGTTAGATGATTTATCTATTGAAACATACATGGTTTAATTGGTTTTATGGTGTAGTAAGATAGTACTATGCTGTTAGATGGTTTGTCTATATCTATTGAAACATACATGGTGTAATAAGTTTTATGATGTAGTAAGATAATACTGTGATGTTAGATGATTTATCTTTTGTAACATACTTGGTATAATTAGTTTTAATGATGTAGTAAGATAGTACTGTGATGTTAGATGATTTATCTATTGAAACATACATGGTATAATTGGTTTTAATGGTGTAGTAAGATAGTACTATGATGTTAGTTAGTTTATCTGTTGAAACATACATGGTATAATTGGTTTTAATGGTGTAGTAAGATAGTACTATGGTGTTAGATTGTTTATCTATTAAAACATACATGGTATAATTAGTTTTATGATGTAGTAAGATAGTACTAAGATCTTTGACGGTTTATCTATTGAAACATAGATGGTATAGTTGGTTTTAATGATGTAGTAAGATATTTCTGTGATGTTAGATGATTTATCTATTGAAACATACATGGTATAATTGATTTTAACGGTGTAGTAAGATAGTACTATGCTGTTAGATGGTTTATCTATTGAAACATACATGGTATAATTAGTTTTATGAGTTATCAAAAGAAAGGCGAAGGATACCACAGGATCATATAAACTCATAAGTTGAGAATAAACTGACAAAGCCTTTGCTAAAAAGAAAAATACTTAGATAAGTACACAAAAGAACAAAGAAAACAATGACTGAGCAACACGAACATCAGCAAAAACTTGGGATGATCTCAGGTGCTCCCAGCTTATATAAGTCTATTCAATCTAAGAAAATATATACCGATGATCCACTTTAACGCATATGTGTATCACGTGTAAAGTATAATATTAAAGCATGAATTAAAATGGTAATACACTGACATGCAAACAAATGTATGTCAGTGAACAATAACTTATATATATATAGTGCACAGCCAAATAATCATAACGGAAATAAGAAGTTACTATAACAAAACCACTGCATATCATATAACATTAATTTACTAATATTTGTTTCTTTTAACTAACCAAACTGGAAACGTTTGCATATAAACAATGTAATAATTTCAAAAGAGGGACGAAAGATACCAGAGGACAGTCAAACTCATAGATCGAAAACAAACTGACAACGCCATGGTCAAAAATAAAAGACAAACAGACAAATAATAGTACAGATGACACAACATAGAAAACCAAAGACTACAACACGAACCCCACCAAAAACTGGGGTGATCTCAGGTGCTCCGGAAGGGTAAGCAGATCCTGCTCCACATGTGGCACCCGTCGTGTTGCTTATGAAATTCATAGACCTTAAATTAAGGGACGGGCCAAATATTGAACTCTATAGTGAATACTAGTAGACCACATTTTGTTTAGGTACAGACAACGAAGGTATAAATATACAATATAATGACAAACCTTTCTTTCATCTTTTGTTTTGGCGGTTCTGGCAAATTGGAAAGAAATGGCTATTACTTTCTGGAAGCGAGACACTGACCATACGTGTAAGTTGTATTGCTAACTGAAATCTAAAATATGATTCAAAGACTTGATATATTAATTATAAGTATATAAATAATATATTGAATACAATATATAGATTATATGTTATTCAGATCTCCGACAAGGTATATAGTGTAACATTTCCGGCTAAGTTTATAAGAAAGGAGGCGAAGGAGATATAAGCCCTACAGCGGAATGTCACAGTATATACCCTGAATGAGCCTTGAATTACACATGTAGTACGGATTACCCTGCCTTAATAAATATAAGAATATGTGGTATGAGTGCCAATGAGACAACTCATCCTTCTAAACATTTAACAGTTCAACCTTTAGAAGACGTTAATAAGCAACCTGGGGAATCTCATTCAAAATTTGTACGACCACTAAAAATTATTGAATTAACTTGGATTAATAAAACACAGACAGTCTATCCTCTTGATCTTAATGACAATATCATGGGAATTGGTAATATATCTAGAACAGATTCTGTTATCATTTTGGATATAGTTTCTAAAACAATTCGTAAAACTGTTCTCATGGGCGTAGAATAAATCGCAATCAAAGAAAATTTCGTAATAACAATACAAATATTTCGGACCTAATTTCTATTTCAAAAACAACAGTAGACATGATCTATTAACCAAGTTCTGTTCTTTGCCTGTTAATAAATTACATCAAACTTTGGAGGAATGAAACATAATTCCATATTGCAGTCCTAAGAATGAAGTCGTCCAAATCATAATTGAATATTGTTATTGTAAATTGTTTCCCAAAAATAATCGCCCTGAAGATCACAAAAACAGTTTATTATATTACATATGTCAATAAAGGTTTTGAGTTTGTAAATATTGCCGGTATTTTTAATGATCATTCTGTTAAAAACAAATTCCTGTCTATTTTGATAATACTGAACTCCCTCTTATTTGTTATGTTTACAAAAATCTACCCGGAAATATGTGTTTAATTACAGCGAAGTGTGTAAAGATGTTAATATCAGTGACAATACACCTACCTCATGAAATTGCAGTAATACCGAATACATTTATGGCCCCAGTTCCCATGTTATAACAGGAGACCTTCACATCGTTCGTGACCGATAGTTGAAATCATTTCTCAGTAAAGGACCTAAATATCGTCCCCGTCAATTATTAATTGGAATGAGCGTCGTAACATCATCCACGACTCACTCCGTACTTACTGCTGTAAATGGATAAAACGAGAAAAACCTGACAAGAAATCATTAGATTCTTTTTTTTTTAATTTGGTAATGAACATAGTTGATATACGTATTCAACATTTTTAGATCATTTTAGTCCTAACAACAACCATAATAGCCCAGTTTCTCGTATCAAACATAAGTTAAAAGAACTCGCCAAGGAATTTGTTTTTGTCCCGGCTGATAAGGCTGCTAACAATATCATTATTGTTTGACGTAAATTTTACATTGAGGTTCTACAAAAGGAAATCACGAATTCACCAACATTCCAACTTACTCCATTTTGGAAAATGTATCTGTAACAAACATAAACTTTTGGCTACCTCTTTACAAGCACAACCAAATACAATGAAAGTTCCAACTATGTACTGGCTTCCGAAGCTGCACAAAACTCCTTACGCATATAGATTTATTTCGTCTTCAAGCCATTGTTCCACTACTAAACTATCTGTTCTACTTACTAGTACACTTGGTACAATCAAAACCTGATAATAAATTGTTTAAATGAGGCCTTTTAAAATAGTGGAATTAATTACTTTTGGAGTGTCAAAATTCGTTGGAAGTACTTGATAAATTGCATGCTTATATTGGTGATTTCGAATCTGTTCAAAGTTTAGATTTTTCTACCTTATATAACACTTTGCCTCATAATCTTATTAAGAAAAATTCACACACATGATTAAATGGGCATTTAAAAGTCGGAATGCGAAGATATATGTTCAAACTCTTTAGGTCATTTTTGGTAACAAACAAACAAAAGAACTTTGTCAATTAGATCTGCTTGATACTATAACTGCCCTTGAATTTTACTAGATAACATTTTTGTTTGCTATGGAGATTCCGTATATCATCAGATTATCGGAATTCCTCTGGGAACTAACTGTGCGCCACTTATTGCAGACCTATTTCTGTATTGTTATAAGTTACAATTAATGACTAAAATCAGCAAAGACCCATCGAACAACATCTGATTTAAAATTTAATAACACTTTTAGATATTCAGATGATATATTGACTCTCAATAATGACGACTTCAGTATGTACACTAAAGAGATTTATCCTGCCGAACTGACTTTAAATAAAGCTGATACTAACAATGAACACTGCCCTTTCCTGGATCTTGATATCTATATCTTTAACGGGAGGCTTAAAACCAAAATTTATGATAAAAGAGATGATTTTCATTTCCTATTTTAATTATCCATTTTAAGATGCTGACGTTCCCTAGTCACCAGTCACCATCTTATGGTGTTTATATATATCTCAAATTGTTCGATTCGCTCGTGTATGAAACAACGTATTTGATTTCAACGATAGAAATCTCTGTATTATTGAAAAGTTATTACACCAGGGTTTTCGATATCTCTAACTAGTCAAAACATTTACTTAATTCTATCATCGGAACACGGACATCATTCGTAAATATAAATCAACATGCAGACATCTTATGCATTCAGGTATTTTACATCCAATATTTTATGGTAATATTCTGTACAAAGCTCAAAAATGTCGGCATTCACCCCAAAAGCTGACCAAACCTTTGAACAGACTTATTCGGAAAGGATATAGTTACGATACTGTTGTCAGGTCATTAAGGATTGCATATTTTGGTATAAATATTGATTCACTCATAGGGTCTTTGCATCGGAAATACACATTTATTCTAAAACCAGTTGTTGGCATGATACGTGTTATGTTTCTCTCATATATTTTATGATGGTATGATACTAAACCCTAACGGGAGGGATTGTACTTGATTTTCATATAATGAAGACATAATCTTTCAATAAGTTTATTTGAGGTCTGATGCTGGCATGTCAGTAACTGCAAGTAGTCCTTTGTTAATTTATATATCATTGTCATTTTGCTTAGTTTCTTTTGTTACCTATTCTGACATCGGACTCGGACTTCTGTAAGACTGAGGTTTACTGTGCGTATTGCTATGTGTTTCTTTATTCTACATTGGCTAGAGGTATAGGGAGGGTTGAGATATCACAAAACTTGTTTAACCCCGCCGCATTTTTGTGGCTGTCCCAAGTCAGGAGCCTCTGGCCTTTGTAAGTCTTGTATGTTTTATTTTATTTTAGTTGTTATGAACAGAAAAATCGACTTTCTTGTAGCCAACAAAGACACAAATCAATAATAAAATTTAACAATATTTATTATACACTAGTTTACAAGAAGTATTACACAAAGAGTAATGTCAACTTAACTGTCAAAATATGAGTCCAATCTTTTATCTTTTCTTTATCCGGAAATCTTCTCGGAATCCACAGAATATTATATCCAATAGGTCACAATCTAGTATGATGTAGTTTGTAAATAAAAGTGTCAATCCAACTGCTGAGAATGTTGATGTCTAACGATGTCTAAGTCTATCTATGTCTATCTCTAAATCTCTATATTCAACTAACTTTTGGGTCTTCATTTAAATACTCAAACGGAAATTTCTAGACAACGCTAGAAATATAAATTACGCATCTTTTGTTATGATCATTCTGGAAACGTTATGTAAGTGAAATAGAAAGTTCTAATCATTCCATGAGTATCAGTGATTGTTCCAGTGAATTCTAAACTGCATAGTTGTAACACAATGGTATAATTTTGTACATAATACATATAATAGGCCACACAAAACAAATAAGGCCAACTAAATAGATAAGATAGTTACAATATCATAACACCTCCCCTTAAAAGTTTGAGTGTAACAAAACTTTTCATGAATAATATGTACAAAAATACATAGTATATACAAAGTGTTTCAATAAGTTCTAGATAAAGCATCTGCTATTACATTATCTTTACAATAACATCATATTCCTGTAACAATAAACTCCACCTAGTCAATCTCTGGTTCTTGTTTCCCATTTTATGTATGAAGGTGAGAGGATTATGATCAGCATAACCAAGAATAGAATGCACAGTGGGATTAAGATATACATCAAAATGTTGAAGTGCAGACAACAGTGCAAAACACTCTTTTTCAATAGTCGAATAATTTTTCTGATGTTTATCTAATTTCTTAGAAAAATATGATATAGGTTTCTCAACATTATCATCTGTCTCTTGATATAAAACAGCTCCAACTCCTACATCGCTTGCATCAACGACAAGTTTGAATTGTTTTCAAAGTCTGGAGTGATCAAAACTGGACTATTAATTAAAAGTGATTTGCTATTTTTAAAAGCGTTTTGACTCAGATGAATTTAGAATCTTTCCGTAAAAGATGAGTCAATGGTTAAACAACAGTAGCAACATTTTAACAAAATTTTCTGTAAAATCCAATCATGCCTAAATATCTCATAAGTTGTTTTTATTTGTAGGAGGAGGAAATTTAGTAATTGCATCCACTTTAGCCGTAATAGGTTTCACTTGACCTTGGCCAACTGTATGCCCTAAATAATGAACAGTGGCCTGGCAAAATTCACTTTACCAAAATTAACAGTCAAATTTGATTGTGACAATCTATCAAAAGTATCATATAAATGTGTTAAATGTTCTTCCCAGCTATCACTACATACAATAAGATCATCAATATAAGCATAACAACAGTCTAAATCTTTTATAACATTATTGATCGTTCTTTGAAATGTAGCTGGAGCACTTTTCATGCCAAACGGCATTACAGTATACTGAAATAAGCCGTCTGGTGTGACAAAAGCTGATATTTCTCGAGCTCTCTGTGTCAATGGGACTTGCCAGTAACCTTTCAATAAATCAAATTTGCTCACAAATTTTGCTTTTCCAATGTTATCAATGCAGTCGTCTATCCTTGGAATCGGATAGGAATCATATTTTGAAACAAAATTTACTTTTCTGAAATCAGTTACGAAACGAAAGGTTTTATCTGGTTTGGTCACAAGCAGACAAGAAGAGCTCCATTCACTGTTACTCGACTCAATAATATCATTGTCAAGCATATATTTAATTTATTGTCTCATAAATTCAAGTTTGAGTGGATTGAACCGGTAAGGATGTTGCTTAATTGGAGCAGCATCTCCTACATCGACATCATGACAAACAGCAGTGGTTTTGTTTGGCATATCTGGAAAAAGATTTTGAAAGAAAATACCAAAGTTTTTAATTTTCTCTACGATCAAAAGACAGATGTGCGAGTTTTGAATCTAAATTGACAAAATTTCTGAATTTTTAATCTAACTGTCTCTTCCATAGTTTTAGAGCTAAAAGGTGGTTCAGTTACATCTGGTTTGTCATGATTGTTCTCCAATTTAACCATGGCTAAAGTGGCAACTGGTTTACTCCTACCTTCATTAGTACGCTCAAAATATGGTTTTAACATATTAATGTGACACACTCTATTTTGTTTACGACGACCTGGTGTTTTACAATATAATTCAAATCATTGATTTTACTCTCTATGGTATAAGGACCACAATATTTAGCTTGTAATGGATGTCCAGGGACTGGCAAAATATACAAGTATCTTATCACCTGGCTCAAAACTCTGTCCCTAGCATCTTTATCATACCATATTTTCATCTTATTCTGAACAGTTTTAAATTGTTCTGAGCAATTTGACAAGCAGTATACAATTTTTCTTTAAATCTAGATACATAGTCTAGAAGATTCAAGTCAGTGTGTTCAGTAAGCCATTTTCCTTAATCAATTTTAAAGGTCCCTTACAGTATGACCAAATACCAACTCAAAGGGACTAAAACCAAGGGATTCTTGAACAGCCTCTCGGACCGCAAAAGTAAAAGTGAACACCATCATCCCAATCCCTGTCAAATTGAAGACAAAAGTTCTGATCATGTTCTTCAATGTTTGATGAAAACGTTCTAAGGCACCTTGAGATTCTGAATGATAAACACTTGACCTATACTGAGCAATCCCTAACTGGTACACGACTTGCTGAAACAAACTTGACATGAAATTTGAACCCTGGTCGGACTGTATAGACTTTGGAAGTCCTACTAGCGTGAAAAATTTGATCAGAGCTTTGACAATAGTAGGTGGCTTGATATTCCTTAACGGAATAGCCTCAGGAAAGCGAGTGGAGGTACACATGATTGTCAATAAATACGCATTTCCGGTCTTGGTCTTCGGTAAAGGTCCAACGCAATCAATGAGTACTCGGCTGAAAGGTTCTTCAAAGGCTGGAATAGGCAGAAGTGGTGCTGGTGGTATTTTCTGGTTAAGCTTACCAACAACCTGGCATATATGGCATGATTTGCAGTATTCTGCGACATCACTTCTTAGTCTTGGCCAGTAGAAATGCTGTAAGATCTTAAGGCAAGTCTTCCTAATGCCTAAGTGTCCAGCCAAGGGGTGTCATGAGCAAGACCAATAATGTCTTGCCTATAGATTTAAGACACCACCACTTGGTATACTACTCTCCATTCCTCCTCTGGGGTAGCATCAGGGGCCTCCACTTTCTCATTAAAATACCGTCTTGATGGTAATAGCATTCGGCCACTTTGTCTGCTTCCTCCTGTGGTTGAGCTCTGTTGCAGAGCTGAAGAACGTCAGGGTTTTTATTTTGTTCTTCGACAAATTTCCTTCGGTCTAATGAATGGCTGTTTACGTCTGGCCAAGGCATAATTACATTCTTGCTAATACTAGGTGGTCTTATGACGGCCTTCTCTGAGCTACCGGGACCTTCAATGTCAGCTAGAAAGGTGTCAGAAAGGTCCATGTAATCAAACTGGTCTTCTTGCAAATCCTCATTTTGTTGTTTTCAGCCATCGCCCTCGTAACGACACAAGCTGGATACAGTTCAGCATCATCTTCAGGTGATTTAACATCCACCATCGGTTCACTGGTAACAATTGGTTCAGCAACCACTTTGTTCCTAGCTAGATCATTTCCTAGCAATAATGAAACACCCTCAACAGGGAGAATAGGACGAACACCCACAACAACTGGTCCAGTTATCAAATCTGAATTCAGATAAATACGATGGAGGGAACATCTATACAACCTAACTCCACACCTTGTACCAAAAAGAAGGCACCAACAGAAGTCTCCTCGGACAAAGGCAACACACTTTATAACAATAAAGACTGAGAAGCTCCAGTGTCCCGTAAAATCTTAATAGGCTGAGGAGTAGTATTATCAACAATAGAAACAAACCCATCAGACATAAAGGGTATATAATCCTCCATGTAATCACAAAACTGGACTTAAAAGCCTGACTCGCAGGACATTCCAACGTGTTGGTAACACGGGGTGTCGTACAAGCACTGGTCTTGGGCTTATTATCTCTGTCATTCTTCTTCTGGAGTCTAAAACAATCAGCCATCAGGTGACCATTCTTCTTACAATAAGCACAAGTCAGTGACTTCTTCTCAAAAGTATTAAATTTTGAACTAGACATATTATAACTAGACTGACTCTTATTCTATGCAACAGGCTTACTATCACTACGCTCAGTGCTTTGATTCTTGTAATTTCCACTGAAGTATTAAAATTGTGACCTCTGAAACTTCTTTTATGTGAAAGAGTATAATTATCCGATATAACAGCTGCATCTTGTAAAATCTCAACAGTTTTGTTATCTAAATGTGTTTTAAGTCTAAATGAACACACTGCTAGAACTCTTCTTATAACATCAATTGTCTTAAGTTATCAACATATTTATATATTTCCTTTGACGTAAGCCATTTATCAAATAGATCTTCTTTTTCCTAGCAAATTCAACATAGGTTTGTGAATCAAACTTTTATCAGACCTAAATTTCTGTCTATATGCTTCTGGCACTAGCTCATAAGCTTTCAAAACTTCCTTTTAACCGTGTCATAATCAGAACTATTTTCAGATGAAAGTGCTGAGTAAATTTCAGCGGCCTTGCCCTCAAAAACGCTTTGCAGCATTGTAGTCCAAAAGGCTTCGGCCATTTCAAATTTTGAGCAATTTTCGCAAACTGTGGAAAAATTTATTAACTGTTTTTCACAAAATTAAGGAACCAAACGTATATTTTTGCTGCATCAAAATTAAAATGTTCTGATTTTGATTGGAATTTAGTGTTGCTTTCTTCTTTCGCCATTTGAATTTTCATTTTCTCAATCTCTAACCTTTCCTCATTTCAAGTTCTGCCTGTTTTAATTTAAAATCATCTTCTTTTCTTTTCTTTCATCTTTTCCATCTCTAACCTTTCCTTCATTTCAAGTTCTGCTTTTTCTTTTTCCAATTGTTTTAATTTAAGTTCATGTTCTAATTCAAGCTGTTTTAATTTGAAAGCATCAACATTTTCGACCTTGAGTTCAAGAGCCTCTTCACCTAAAATTTCTGCATCAACTAGTTTGTCTATTACCAAATTTTTATAATTTGTTTTCTCATAGATACTCTAAAGTCTAATTTCAGATGTCTAGCAAGCAACACTAATTCCTCTTTCTTTAAATTATCAAACCCCTCCAGGTCTGGCGTTTTCAAAAATTTACCGGCATCAAATGCCATTTTGTAGAATTTTGTTGGCTAGTTCTAATAAAAATACTGAAAATTTTTTAATAAGATATTAACGTTATCCCGGACACGAACCCCCAATTTCTGTTATGAACAGAAAAATCGACTTTTGTAGCCAACAAAAGACACAAATCAATAATAAAATTTAACAATATTTGTTATACACTAGTTTACAAGAAGTATTACACAAAGAGTAATGTCAACTTAACTGTCAAAATATGAGTCCAATCTTTTTATCTTTTCTTTATCCGGAAATCTTCTCGGAATCCACAGAATATTATATCCAATAGGTCACAATCTAGTATGATGTAGTTTGTAAATAAAAGTGTCAATCCAACTGCTGAGAATGTTGATGTCTAACGATATCTAAGTCTATCTATGTCTATTTCTAAATCTCTATATTCAACTAACTTTTGGGTCTTCATTTAAATACTCAAACGGAAATTTCTAGACAACGCTAGAAATATAAATTACGCATCTTTGTTATGATCATTCTGGTAACGTTATGTAAGTGAAATAGAAAGTTCTAATCATTCCATGAGTATCAGTGATTGTTCCAGTGAATTCTAAACTGCATAGTTGTAACACAATGTGTATAATTTTGTACATAATGTAAACACATATAATAGGCCACACGAAACAAATAAGGCCAACTAAATAGATATGATAGTTACAATATCATAACATAGTTCATTTATATATTTTGGAGTTTAGTGTGACGTCCATTTTCACTGAAATAGTACACAATTTTATTTAGGGGTCAGCTGAGTTGAAAACCCATTGGTGGCCCTTGGTTGTTATCTGTTCTTTGGTCGGGTTGTTGTCTCTTTGAAATATTCCCCATTTCCATTCTCAATTTTATTTCCATCCAAGTCACAACTTGTAAAGTAAACATTATAGGTCAAAGTACGGTCTTTCGGACAGATCCTTGGCTCACACCAATCAAGCTATAAAGGGCCCTAAATATGACTAGTGTAGAACCATTCAATCAGGAAAACAAATGTCTTATCTATATAAAAACGAGAAACACTTATGAACCACATCAACTAACGACAACCACTGAACATCAGGTTCCTGAATTAGGACAGGTGCAAACAAATGTAGCGGGTTTAAACGTTTTAATAGGTACCAACCTTCTCCCTTACCTGAATAAATAGTGTAACATCACAACATATAAAGACACACTAAAATATCTATTAAAACGGCTCAACTCAGTCAAAAGACATATTAACACAAACAAGTGAACATACACTGAACGAATAAATATGACAAAATGTAAATACAAGACCAATACACTAAGGGTGAGATGTTAAACGATATCAGAAAGACAATTACAACATTGGACAACATACCACCAAATTAAATATTGTACACAGGTAAATGAAAATAATTTTGTTGTAAGGTATACAATAATGGAATACGGAAATATTTAAAAAAAAAATTTGTTGTTCATAGTACGATAACAGAAATACAAATTTATAGTCACACCAAACACTAATCAAAGCTGGTACATATTGAAAATAGAGAGAGGAGAATTAAAGCTAAATAAGTAGACATTGAATAACAAAAACTTTACAAATTTTATCAACAGGTCAAATTAACACAAACGTACGATTTTGAGAGTAATCGCAGTTACTGAAATCTAGTTAAAAGCCGAATACAATTAATAATAAAAATTATGCATCAGAGACTAAATTCAACTAACACACATCCCAGGGATTTAGTAATTTAAATTCATGGACAGTCAAAGAAGACATGACTTGTGCAATGCCAAAAGTAAAAGTATCGACAGGCAGTAGGATAGTTAGGAGTTAACCTTTTAATAAATAAGTATAATATAATACATAGATAGAGTAATTTCTATATAGAAAATGAACATGGATGTGTATTTATACAGCCCAAAAATAAACCCCGTTCTTCCAGTTCAATTATTTGTTAAACATTAACAATGCTGCAAATATATTCATTGACTGTTTATTGTTTCTTAATATTTTGAGTTATCCATTTAAATAGACTTATTTCACCTGACAATTTTTTTTCCGTTTCGATAATGTTTTCAATATCTTTTATAGATTTCATGTTTTGTGTTTGTATGTTTGTGCGGCTTTTGTTTTGTACAACACATATATTTAAAACTCAATCTGATATGTTCCGCATACGTGAAGAAGTTTGTAATTTGCTGTGAAAATAATTTTATCATTTTTGCAATAATTGATTACAACACTTTCAGACATTAGTTATGCATTTGATGTGTAAATGGCATGATTTTAAATAAATAAAACAAAAAAAAAAAAACAAAAACCAAACAACGTATTATTGACGGATGCACATCATTAGTTATTGAGGTTATAATTAGGGTGAAAACGTCGTCTATATCCGGCAATTTTCTAAATATACTGACATATCTGTGTTGTTTTCCAATCACAAACTCTACACATTTGTATTCCGTAATATAATATATATTTTCAAGAGTCTAACCTAAATTGAGGTAAATTATGTGGCCTTCCAATTACCGTTTCGATTCCTAACATCACTGAAGAGACATTAATTGTCGAAATCCGGATATGGTGTACAAAATTCTTTGCACCTTTGTTTGCGGTATACCATTTTGCCGCAAGTTTATTGTTTTCTGTTTGGTATTAAATTTATAGATAAGATCCATTTATTACACCTTGTGATCCGTTTATTTGGCAATCACCAATGTCAGTCAGCAGGGTTTAGGAACATTTGTTGTTCGACCTGTTAGTCAAATGCGTTTTGTTAAAATATACTTTTCACTTTTTGATCTTTTGGACAATGTTGTTTGTGCTGTATTTAGACCCTCTAACAAGAAATTTGTTCTGCATACACACGTATAAAAATTGCGGCTTTTATCCAACGCAATTATAGGTTTGAACGTTGTTTTCAATTTAGACTTGTTTATAATTATATATATATAAACATTGTTAAACTCATTGACACTGAAGAAGGCTATTTGTTAAGCCGAAATATTTGTCAACACGATTTAATAACAACATCTTATATTAGTATCGTTGTGCAAATTTTTAGACTTATATATATATATATATATATAAGTGCCTATAAATAGCAGCACATGACATACAAATCTATGGGAGTGTGGATTAATCAGTACAGAGATTAATTCAATTACACAAATAAAATTATAGATTGCCTAACAATGTAATTTTAACACACTATTTAGTATGTAAATATAAGAATGTTTAAAATATTTACAAAATGATGGAAATAATTATACCAACATTCCACAAGACGAAGGAATAGCAGCGTGTGAAGAGGTATGGAACACTCGTAGTGAAAAAATCCTCCAACTGAGTGCCTTGTTACACTTCTAAAACTAGTGCTAGAGAACAACAACTTCTCTTTCAATGAAAACATTATCTCCAGATAGACGGTACTAGTATGGGCACAAAATGGCCCCGTCATATGCCAACATATTTATGGGCCAACTTGAAAAACGCCTCTTGGCTAGTGCTCCATACCAGCCCTTATCATGGTTCCGATTCATTGACGATATTGATTTCAAATGGACAGATTCACAAGAACATCTTAATGAATTTCTAGGACACTGTAACTCTTTCCACCATTCAATAAAATTTGCATATGAATCAGCTATGGAGAAAATAAACTTCCTCGACACTACGAGTTACATCAAGAACGGAACCATTATAACGGACCTACATACCAAACAAACGGACAAACATCAATTCCTTTCTCCTAAAAGTTGCCATCCTAAACACTGCTCCCGTGGCATCCCATTTAGCCAGGCATTGCGAATCAAGAGAATATGCTCTACTGAAAATACGCAAAATGCTAGACTTGGACAACTACGTAAACATCTAGTTGTTCGAGGATACAATAACAACATCATTGATAGCGCTTTCGAAAGAGCAAACAAAACTAGTCGCCAAGAACTTCTAGAGTACAAAGATAAGAATAAAGCAGCTAACAGAACACCCTTGTACTCACTTACCATCCTGATTTTAAAATGTGTCTTCCATTGTTCAGAAGCATTGGAAAATTATAGAAAATGATTCAAATCTTAAAAAGTTTTTCCTCACCACCAGTCATGGCCTTCAGAAGACCTAAAACATCCGTGACAAATTAGTGACATCTGTATTAGCAAAGCAGCCTACTCCATCTCCCGGTTGCTACAAACAATGTGGTCGAAGGAACTGCTTGTGTTGTAAAGCTGCCAATACAGGCAGTTCTTTCATCAGCTCCGTTACTAAACAAAATTATACCATCTACTCAAATTCCAACTGTAAAACGGAGAACTCAATTTATATATTTACATGTGACACTTGTGGCATTCAGTATGTGGGAGAAACAATGGACAAATTTAATATTCGGCTCAATAACCATCGTTCATGGTACAAAACCAACAAAACTGTCCTCTCACAAGACATCTTCGTTCAACGAAACATTCTTTTGATAATGTTACTTTCCAAATCATAGAAGTCAACACCGAGTGGGACACCACGGCGAGAAGGAGAAGAGAAAATTTTGGATCCACCAACTCCACACTTTAGAACCTGATGGTCTTAACGAAAAGATGAGAAAAGATACAGGAAAGATAAAGAATAATTTAGTACACAGCATCGTCGTTTTTATCCTGTAATATTGGCCTATGGACGTTGCTAACTTCAACTACCAATTTTGTAAAATCTTGAACTTCATCCAAATTATGTATTATTTTCAAGGCAGCTAAATTCAAGTGCAACATATACATTGAGCTGCAAAAGTTTCTTATCATCTACATCCGACTTCACCTGGATAGATGCACGCTTGATAAAGCTAGTTAGTCTAGCGAAATATTGCGTTTATTTCCATCATTTTGTAAATATTTTAAACATTCTTATATTTACATACTAAATAGTGTGTTAAAATTACATTGTTAGGCAATCTATATATATATATATATATATATATAATTATAAACAAGTCTAAATATCAGCACAACTATGTTGAATCTGCATATTTGCGAATGTAAACTTTTGTTCTTCCCTCGCCGTGATTCAATCTGATGCTATTTGAATATCGGGAAAATACTGCATGCACTAAGTCCAGCGTCTAGACTAAACGGCCACCTAAACCGAACTAATAATTCAGCTTTCGGTGGCCTTGTATTATCTTTTCTGGTCAGAAGTATCTAGAGTTGTAACACAGAAAATATATATTAGACATGCAGATGCAATTGATTGCAGATCAGCTTAATATTTATCGTTAAGTAATAAGTAAGATACGGTCACAGGAATAATTATTTTGATTAGTATGTCTAAACAAATGACATCTCTACAACAGATCTATCCATTGGATCACCAGTGAAAGTTTTATCTCTCGCCGTGATTCAAACAAATGCTATTTTGATATCTGTAATGTTTTCATACATTTTCTGTATGTTATTAGCGAAAATGAGACTCAAAAATATAATGGTCAAATTTCAAAATGACTGAAAAAGATAAAGGCTGGCTACGAAACGTATATTTGACTCAGATCATATACAAGGAATCAATTTCAGCTGTTTGCAATCACTTTATAGTCGCCTTCAGATGTTTCTAATGAACACATTCTCGCTTCATCATGCAGAAAAATCAGATTAATTATGTAAAGTGCAACGTGGGTTTGAATTGTTTTCATCCAAATAAAAAAAAAAAAAAAAAAAAGACAGGCAGAGAAAATGTTAAATAAAGGCAACAATAGTATACCGCTTAATTAACAAATCCGAGACACAAACCAAAACAGTAATGTCATCTAAATCTGTAAATGTCATCTAAATTAACCGTCATCGTTTAACATTAGGCACATTTTGATTTTATACACACACCTTTAAAGTGTATTCGTTAGTACTGTATTAAAATTATGACAATCTGATCATGTAAATAAGACGAAAAATCCTTTTCGACCATTTCAGTTTCTTATTCCATTTTTACATGCACAACAATATTATATAAACTGGCGACAATGATTAAATATATAAGCCATATTCTTCTTTCGTGTGCTTGCACCGATAATACCTGTTTACCATAGTTACATGCAACACATGCTTTTAATATATGCAACAAAAATACATCGTTTTAAATTTCACGGAGGATGTATACTAAATGTTTTCAATTAACAAAAGGCATATTTGTTTTTCTTATTTTCTTATTGAATTATTTCTGTCTTCAATATTACAAAACAATTCATCTAAGTTAACACAGTATATATTTTGTAGGTTTTTGTATTTCTCCAATATTGGAATAATTTGAAAATACTATTGCGTTTTATTCGATTATTTTGAAAAAGACGAAATAAGGAAATTAACCACAACAAATGATAAACGAAGATCTTTATATACACTTCAAGTTGAAATATCACAAAATTATGTTTACAAATTATAAACTAATTCGTGGAGTCTTTATTGTTCATTATTTCATCAGAGTTTTACCTTTCGTACAAAAAGGAAGTAAACATATCTTTGTATAAGTTAAGTTAACGGGACAATCAAATTTAGATAGTATGCTAGTTAAACGTTTATGTCTTTTCCTTACATAGCTTTTGAGTGACCTTGTTAATTTTTGTTGATCATAATTGCATTTTTTTTCTTGTAATCTTTAAACATCTCCTCTTTTATGCAAGGAAGTTTTGGATGACATTAAATGGATGAATTGTATATGACCACCCATTTTCACTGAGCTAAGCTATCTTGGTTACCGAAAAAAAACCAATATCATGTAATAGACGCTTTCCTGATTAAGATAAAGCATATTTATTTTCAGAAACTTACTAAACAATATAGTTTGTCATGTCCTAATATTTTCAACTGTGGCCTGTAAAGTTTGTCATGTTTGCAGGTTCTGCTTTATTTGCAAGTGCAGTGCTGAAGGAATTTGCAGATAGGGCACACTTTTCTAATCTTATGGATCTCACTGAATCATTAAACGAAAACGCTAGGTGAGACACTATACTTTTCAAACTGCAATACATGTATTATTCAACAAAGAATACAAAATTGAAATAAGTAAATTAAAATATGATCATTTTACATACATATATGTAGTTACGTCTAAACTAGTTACAACTGTACGACAGATCCATTTATTGGATCACCAGTGAAGGTGATACACGGCTGTAAACACATATTATATTCATAACTACTCTATATATCAGTACACCAGTGTTAAATATGCAAATTTGCGGAAGTAAATTTGTGTTCTTCCTTCGCCGTGATTCGACTTTATGGTATTTGATACTGAGACAATACTGTCTCCGAGGAGACATTAATTGTCGAAATCAGGATATGGTGTACTAATTTTGCACCTTTTGTTTGCGGTATGCCATCTTTTCCGCAGATTTATTGTTTTCTGTTTGGTATTAAATTAATAGTTAAGATCTATTTTGTTACATCTCGTGATCCGTTTATTTGGCAATCGCCAATGGCAGTCAGCAGGGTTTAAGAACATCCGTTGTTCGACCTGCTATTCAAATGAGTTTTGTTAAAATATACTTTTCACTTTTTGGTCTTTTGAAAATGTTGTTTGTGCTGTATTTAGACCTCTCTACCAAGAAGTTTGTTTTGTATGCACACGTATAAAAATTGCGGTTTTATCCAACGCAATCATAGGTTTGAAAGTTGTTTCAATTTAGACTTTTTATATTTTTCGTTTGGGCTTGTATGATATTTGCCTTCGGGTTTATATGATCCGTTCATCCTATTTCGACTCCTCAAAATTAAAGAGTCTATCTTAAATTGAGGTTAATTATATGGCCTTCCAAATACCGTTTCGATTCCTAACATCACTGAAGAGACATTAATTGTCGAAATCCGGATACGGTTTACTAATTTCTGCACCTTTGTTTGCGGTATACCATCTTTTCCGCAAGTTTATTGTTTTCTGTTTGGTATTAAATTAATATTTAAGATCCATTTTGTTACATCTGGTGATCCGTTTATTTGGCAATCGCCAGTGGCAGTCAGCAGGGTTTAAGAAAATCCGTTGTTCGACCTGTTAGTCAGTTGCGTTTTGTTAAAATATACAATTGTATACAGATATTAATGAAAGGCATGTTAATACGCCCTCTGCATGCAAAATGTGTAACATTTTGTTTTAAACGATAAAAGTGTATTACTAATCTTTATTTCATTTGGTAAACTGTTCCATATTTGTGAACCGTATACATATAATTGTTCTTTAAAAAAATGGTATTTGGTTAAGGAAGATTTATGTGTTGACATGAATTTTTCGTCATTTTCTGTTAAATTACTGTTTATAAAATATAACACGATTCGAAATAATAATGATTTTTTTTCATTAACGTTGCCTTAGCTGTAAATGGGAGTAGTAAAAAGAAACAAATAGGATAAAGGTCTCAAAGAGTCGTGCATTTCTAAATAGCCAGTAAACCCTTTATGATATGCAAAATATATAGGATATGTAGCATAGAGAACATTTAAGCATTCACACTCTGTCTATCATACATGATATACATGTATGCAGCCTTTGTATTGTCTGTATATCAAGGCTTTTGTTGACACCATTGTTGTTGTCTTAAATTCACATTATCTCTACCATATCACGGAAAAAAACCCACAAATTTAGTGTTCAGAATAATAACGAACTAAGATAAATCAGTACCACATTTTTTTTCCTTTAAATTATTGAAGTATTTAGTTGATTTATAAGAACATTATCAATCCTTTTCAGAAAGCTAATATTTCTTATTGATATTAAAAAAAACACAATCAACTTCATGATATATGTCACAAATTAAACTGCACATGAAAATTATTCTTGATCACATTTGAATTTTACTCTTTAGTTAACTGTGTAGTATTGTAAATACTGTTATTATGTTCTTTCATCGTTTTGGGTGGTTAACGCGTATGTACTGTCTAGACTTGCGTGTGTATTGTCCCTCAGCATTTTCACAACCGTTGTTATAACTTCAGATTCTTTGAAGACCAAGCTTGTGCTGTGATCACAGAATTATATAATATCGATCGGGAAAAGGCTCTTAAAATACTGGTCACAAAGGTTAACCGGTACAATTCTACACCTTTAGAAATTGCGTACTCGCAAAATTTACCAAATTTATGGCGCACACAGCCTGTCAAGCAAAGATTAACAGTATATGGTATGGAGATATTGCATTTTATACACCATCCTGGAGGTAAGTTTCATTTTTTTATTATGTCAGCAATAGTAAACATAGAGAAATACAGCGTTTGATTGCCCCGTTGACAGACATCTTAAAGAAAAGATAATGTATTTTGTCTATTACAATTTTATTCTAGCAATTGTATAATTTTATGCATATTGACACAATACATTCACATTGAAATTTATGGAAATGTAATTCGAATTCTACTTAATATATCATTATTGTTTTTGAAATATAACAACTTAAAAACATAACATGTTAATGGTGAAATAAGACAATAAACATAAATACACAATATGTATTTGAGGATCACACACGGTGGTAGACAAAACCTTTTTCCTATAATTTTCATACCAAAATCGTGGTTGTTTATAATCAACATGCATTAAACACTTTGTGCTTTTTATCTGTTCCGCTATGCCAACTGTGTTCGATATGCTAATATAATCCGACAGAATGTGCATGTAAAAAAAGTCTTAATATTCAATGTAAAAGTTATATTGAAGACTTTGAAGAGTATCTTTAAAATGTTTTAAATCAATATTTTATTGGCAACGTACGAAAATATAGCCCATCATAATATGTCTGGTGACCATGTTTTACTACAGAAAAAGGTAGTTAACACTTTGAATAGGTGTTTAGTCGGTCATCGTCTATTTGCCTTAAACGATGAGTAAAACTCATACTTTGCTGACCGTAACAAAAGTCTGAGACGACTACATATTAAACAAGTTAAATGTGACTGTGGACAGACATCCACCTAATGTAGCGGAGTCAAAAGTGTAGTGACAGCTTTCATAACTAACCCTTGACAGTGGTTTGATAGTTATACATACATATAATTTGTTTGACGCATCCCGATTTACACGAGTGACAAAAACGCTTAAAACGCTCTGACTTGGATGGAGAGTTGTCTCATTGGCACTCATATCACATCTTCTTATATCTAATTAATCATACATGCATGAGCGATAGC
Source organism: Mytilus coruscus (assembly GCA_017311375.1). Taxonomy (NCBI): domain Eukaryota; kingdom Metazoa; phylum Mollusca; class Bivalvia; order Mytilida; family Mytilidae; genus Mytilus; species Mytilus coruscus. Next base: position 48,931 of record JAASAO010000337.1, read on the forward strand.
TCGTCTAATCAGGTTGTCGAATTTTGTCTAAGATAATGATGCAACAGATAATAATATGTCATAGCCAGATGAACTTTTATAATTGGTATCATACTTCTAAAATTCAAAAATCTAGGTCAGCATATACAATTTGGTTACAACAATTGTTTTATATACATTTATAAGAGACTCTGTACAAATTAGACGATTTTGACAGTTTTGAAATAGGGTCATATGTTTGCAATTCATTATTGGAATTGACGAACACGACTTCATCTTTTCTTTTCAATAAAGTCATCATCCATTATTCATTAGACATTTTAAACTATAGCTGACATGTTTTAATGTGGTATTAGTTCTCTTGTTTATTATGTTTTAGATTGGTATTGCAGTTTTTCTGCCAATATTGATCATTCAAAACTTCAAATTTATTCCTATTCTAAAGAAAGATCCATTTCAACCTAGACGTCAGGCTCAAAAACGAAAAGTATCAATACTATTACTTCATGTCAATGGATATTCTACTGTCTTTACATGTTTTACAGAGCGCCAGTAACAAAATTTGTTATTTATATGGTATGTTTTTGTTTCTCTTATAATTTTTGTATTTCACAAATACCACATATGTACACACTTGGAAAATGCAAAATTCATTTGTACAAGGTTTGAAAAACGAGGATTGTCGGGATATTTTTTCATTTTTCTTTTCAAGAACAAATACATGTTCATATTTTCATGATACAGATTTGTCGAACCAAGCTCTTAACTATGCGCGAAATAATCATAGTTAGATAATGTATAATAATACTTAAACGGTTGTTCTTATGTCTGACTCTAAGATGAATATCAAACGTCAAACCATATCTTACTGATTCAGTTTTCCAGCTAAATGTATCTGTTGTTTCTGAATTTATAGCTTGGTCATGTTGAAAATGTTTACAGACATACAATAAAAGCTGTTACTCTGAATATGTTAAATTAATAACAGTCAACTACTGTTTTGTATGAATATCATATATTCGTGTTCTATATACTGCTTTACTACAAAATACTCATCAGTGACGCCCGAATAAAACAGTTGGTTGTAAAGATACTCATCATAAATAACAGGCTTAAAGTTGTGTACGCCAGACGCGCGTTTTGTATAAAAAACTCCTCATTGATGCATTAAAAAAAAGTTAAAAGGTTAGATTCAGTACGAAGTTGTGGGGCATTGAAGGTCTTTATAAAGGCAACAGTAGCACAATGTATACCGCTGTTCAAACGTCATAAATCGATTGAGAGAAAACAAATTCAGGTTACAAACTAAAGCCGGGAGAAACACATCAACTATAAGAGGAAAACAACGAAACAACAGAACACTGAAGTGCATCAAAAAGCAAACGATAATGCAATATACATAGAAACGAACTATTAGATAACAACTGCCATATTCCTGACTTGGTACATGATATTTTAGAAAAATTGTGGGTTGAACCTGGTTTTGTGGCTAGCCAAACCTCGCGCTTTATGGCAATGTTAAATAAAAAGCAAAATGACATTACATGACGGGAATACAGTACAAATAAATGCAAGAACACCAAGACAGAGAAATACATAAATAAATAATATAATAGTATATTTCGACATGTTAACCACAGAATAACAACGAATAACTAAAATTAATTTAGGACAGTTCACAAAAACAGCTTAATAAAATTACGAACTGTGTGTCTGTCACACGAATGTATCAACGCCATAAAAGTAACGTCACAGGAAAATTTCAAAAATTGGATATAAATGATTAGGTTTCTAATTATGTTATTTGGTGTATTTTATAACAATTACAAAATATTAATAAAGAATTGTGTTAGTAATTGTGCAACTAACTATGTCGGCCTTTCTTCCAAATCAAACTGTGTAACACAAATAAATCCTGTGCACATAGTTGCTTTAAACTAAAATCATACAAATGAACTGGATGATTAATTATCTTTACTGTTACATACGAATAGAAAAAAATAGAATCACAACTACAAACGATAAGACACAAAGCAATATCCGATCAGAATTACAAATAAAACTTCGTAACTAAATACATGAACGGTGGATAAACAAATACCGAGACACGTCTTATAGCAATACGAATTCACACTCAGCAAAACAGTCATATTCGGAATAGCTCACGTTCGGTACTTAACAGATCAGACGACGTAAATGGTAAACCACAATCTCAGACGTGGAAAACATGTACTTAGTTAGTTTAGACACAGACACTGTAAAAAAAATTAAAGAGGTTTTGACGAAAACAGTTAATATATTCTATTCAATAGGTAGAAATCCTTATTATTTCGAAACATTATACGTTTTGTAAATATTTTTTATACTTATGACCATATCAATGGTTATCCGTGTCAACACAAAGGTGATAGGTGCTGAATTGTTCGTACCCTCGAGGAGGACACCTAATCAAGCGTGTGAGATACAACAACTGATTTTGTGTTTGTTATTAAGTTCTAACTAAACAGGAATGTTCGTTAACTTTGCTATAGTAATGTCGCAATACGTTTTCAGACTGACGAAAACATTAATCTAAAATTGTATACTATTAAGCAAAAAATAAAAATACTTTCACTGAACTAGTACACATTTGTATTTATTGGCTAGCTGAGGCCCGCCTCCTGGTGCGGATTTTTGCTGCATTGAAGACACATTGGTGGCCTTCAGCTGTATTCTGCTCTTTGGTCGGGTTGTTGTCTCTTTGACATATTCCCCATTTCCATTCTCAATTGTATTTAACAATATACAACAGCGTATTATAGTTATATGTCGATATTATTTAAGGGCGTGTATAAGACAATAAAATATTTCGAAGTGTGTTGTCCTCATCTGTACAAGAAAAATAACTATAAGCAGAATTGTTTGCTGTTTAACAAGTAAATGTTATAAATGTTGTGCCAACAAGAAAGCTAGCAGTATCGTTTGAAGACAAGACCTGTTGGTCAAGACTATCGTAGACATATTAAAATAGTGATAAAGACCAGATCTCTGGACAGGTCTCCTTCACACCAGACAAGAACTATGCACAGGTCCGGCTTTCTCAGATTGTCATGGTTTTCATTTGTCATATCAAAATGCAATTTAGTTATACACACTAACAGATGAATGTTAGTCTTTAATGGTCACTTTGGTCTAAATACTATTGAAATAAACTGACACAAAATACGTAAAGTCTATTTGAGAGTTCAAGGACTTTTGCAAATATGTACTTGTAAATTCTGTACTGTTAGGATATGTTCCTTCCATTCCACCTACTGCTGTTCAGTACCTTTTCAGACAATTCAGTCCATACAAGTTTACAAAAGCTACAGACCAATCTGACTAAAACTGAACGTATCTCAGTTGACTGCAAGCGATTATCTGAACCTTTCCTGATCGACTGAACAAACTGAATTATTTATTGTTTAGTACATTAAGACTTGAAAGATCGGAATGTACTCTTTAGTTAAAAAATGGTTAACATGTACTAGTGAAACAATAATTGTATTGTTTTATTTTCCAGTACATCAACATGCTATACTCTATACAATGTGACTCTCTATATAAATATCTTGGTTTGTTTTCTGTTTTTAATAATTGTTTAAGAAACAAACAAAAATATAGTACTATTTTGAATGTGACGATCGACATTTATATATTTGCTTTGGATCTGATGTCATTATTTCGACAGAATGTTCAAACGATTGTTGTATAGTGTCCGGATATATTACTTATGGTATAAGTTTCGGAATGAAATATGAACATTCTCATTTTTTGCAGATACTTCTGGAGTATTTGTCTATTATATCGATAATACAAGCTCTTTATCATTTGCATTCAGAAATAATTGAACAGATACAACATTTTCGGACATGTCGAGAATTGTGACCAGTTCAGTACTTTAAAGTCAAGAACAAAATTGACACACATATTTGAACCCGACACAAATTAAAGTGATGCATACGTATTATGATATCATTTATAGTTGTATATTCTGAGTTACCAAAATTAACTTATGTACACATGCATGCTATCGGTACAATATTCCCTGGATCAAGGAAGCTGAGACCAATTATATTTTGTGCGGACAAATTGTTTTAACATAAAACCGTTCTGAGATTTTAAAACCATTTTTTTATGTTAATAAAAAGACATATTGGCGCTCTAAATTAAAGCAAATGAAAATGGGCACCCATTGTGTACCAATATTAATATTCATGTTCTACTTTCAATCCGTAGCTGCTATATGAATAGAGTCAAGTACCACAATTAATCGCCGTATACAGTAGTGTTTTTATCATCAATTATTAAATTAAATCTAATGTGTATTTTTGCTATATTAGCCTGAAATACCTTTTTCGTCCTTTATACATGTGTTTATATTTGGCGCCATCCTATCTAGCCCAATGGGTTTGTTGATCAGTAAAAATAAATTAAATACAGAATATTTCAGCAAACATATATGTAAGCGAAGAGTGGTGCCACAGTAAATCATACAGAAAAAATGTCTCCTCCATTACGACGTCACTAATACTTCACTTGTGATGTAATAGGTGAACATACATTTTATCTGAAACAATTGGACATCTAAAGATATGTTTACATACACAATTTCGCAGTAAAATTAAGTTCAGAATGTTAGGGCCATAATCATGAATTTGTGAAAAAAAAAAAAAAAAAAAACTATTTGTTACAGATTTATGACATTAACTGATTTACTTAAACAGATTTATTTTTAATTTAAACTACAAATATGACCACCCTAACTGAAACAGGCAAACGGTTTTGCTATACAAACAATCCTTAGATATCAAATTATTTATTTTAGTCATTCAGAGAGTTCCTGTAAGTTTAAACTGTCGGTTGAAGACACACTCACAATATAGAATCATGTCAAATTATACGTTAATACCATATTCGTTTTCGATTTCATATGCTCGCATATAATGTAAGACTTAGTTCATCCAATTTAAAAGAGTATTATTGCATATATAAAGATTGTTTATCCCATTTCTTTCTTTATTTAAGGTGTGTTACTTCGCAGTTTTAGTGATCTTTGCATTATTTGCGCTGACTGATTTGTATCCTTTGTCAGAAAGATCACCTTCTACGCTTGAATATTTGACTTCGGTGTGGACTTTATCACTATTGATAGAGGAAATACGACAGGTACATTTTAAAAATTATTTGTGTTTAAAAACGTTTTGCGATAGGGTAAATATTTCAATACAAACGTCTTTAGATTCGTTCACAGTATTATATGTAACTAGTCATGAATAGCAAACATTGTCCCGTATAGATGACGAGTATTTGAACTAGTCAAACAGTTGGCATATTTGCGCTGAACCAATCAGATAAAACCGCGTTCTAGGACCTGAATTGAAATAAGAATTCATAGTTCGAGTGCCTGGCGTGTTTACACATATACTACAACTGTGCATCGTAACAGCAGCTTAAATTGTTCACTGATCATGCAATCATTTAAAATATTTGTTATTAAAATTGCCAAGAATTACAAGATCGTTCGAAATGAATAATTCAGATCAGAGTTATGAGTCAAGTAGACGAAAAACTAACAATATGAATATGTAAAATCATCTAAGGACAATGAAACAGTTGACATTACTACTAAACAACTTGACCCGATTTTTATTGCATTTATTGATTATATAATTTTCATATTTTATCCATGCAGCAATTTGTATATTAACATATGTATTTGTTTTTTATATAGTCTTTAGAAACTTATAACACATTTGAAATCAGAAAATTAAAACGATTGTCTTTTTTTATATTGAATTGCTAAAGTATCCTTCATGAATATACGGTACTGCATAGACTTATTAGTCCAAATCAAATTAAATACAATAAAACAAATTTCAATACATTCGAAATTGTATATTATCATAAACTAGAAATGTTTATTTAGACCCATCAAATGCAAATTCTTTTAACAGATTGTACAGACAAACAGGGGATCGTTGGTACACAACCGTGCGTATTGGGCTAAAATGTCTGGAATATATTCGACATTATTATGTATCTCCTATTCCTCGTGTCTGTGTTTCTCAGATGTTTGCTGAACTCGGACCGATTCTACTTTGCCAGAATGGTTTATGCAATCACATTATCTATGTTTATCTTGCGCAGCATGCATTTCTTCTTCGTCGATAGGTATATTGGGCCTAAAGTCGTAATGATAGGAAGAATGGTGAGTACATATTTACATACAGACACATTACCCCACCGAATCATCCAAATATAACTCTCTCATAACGTATCAGAAATACCAGGTTGATATAATATGCAGACGAGCGTTTTATCTACATATGAATCATATGTGGTTCTAGAATGAACGCAGTTTGAAGATAAAATCGAAACATTATGTGTTAAACATAAAACAATATAGTGTGCCAGAACGGATTAAGGAATTCAACGCCATGTGATTGAATGCCTTATTGTTCCGAAAATAAAGTACAATCCTATTTCGCTTAATGAAAATGTTTAATTTTTTAAACGTCAATTTAAAATTGAGAAGACAGATAGTTGATCCTGTAAAGATAGGTCTGGTTTTGTAAACAACTTATCCACTAATTCAGAAAAGAATACAGAAGATAACAGATCTTGATTTTCTTGTGAAGAAGCAAGTGCTATTTCCCATATTATCTTATGGTTCAAACACTCCAAAAAAATTTGGAATGCATTCAATAAAATAAATAATTCACGTGTATATTGATACTAATGAAAATGTACATACTGACAGAACGATCATTTTTATTAGAACATACATTCAATACGTAAGTTGGTTATAAAGATAAACGAAGATGTGGTATGAGTGTCAATGAGACAACTCTCCATCCAAGTCTTAATTGGTAAACGTATGCCTATTATGTATTCCTAATGTTACTTTGATCAGTGTTATAGCTATTTGATTATAAATAGTTCGTCACTGATAGAAGCAACTAGTCTAACTACACTTAGCGTTTTGTGATATTTTCGACTTTTGAGACAGCATTCGCGTACCATTTTACGTCACCAGATACTTCTTCCAACGAACAATATATCGTCACTAAAGATTGAGGCTAAGGTATTTGATATTAATACAAACCAAATAGAAATACAAAGTATAGCCAAACTCACTCGACAAGGTGTCACAGTTGTATATGACATATGGCTTATGTATTAACACGCAGAATATACCCATTTATATATAATTCGACAGTTAATACAAGATATGAGGCTACATATATGAAATGCATACAGGACTTAATAGCTTTTATGCATTCCAAATAATTATGATTTCAAATAGGCATTGACTCCATAATGAATGCATATAGCAGAATTTTATATGACTTTCCACAGAAATCGAAAGTAAAAATCGCTGCAGGCATTTTACATTTTGGGATTTTTCTCTCACAAAGTCGCAATAGACACTTTCACAGTGCATCAAGTGATGACACTAAGAATCAAGTTGCTAAGTACAAGATTTAATTAATTTTCGCCATCATCATAATATTTATGACGCATTTACTATCAACTCATACGATAATTCCACGTTTGTAAAATTGCTTCACTCATTGCTGTCGTGAAAACTCTGTAAGGATGTCAACAAGACTAAAGTTATTAAACAGTATATAGCGATCAATGTATTTGCATTCACAATATGAGTATATCTTTCAAGAAGAAGCCTTTTCGTAAATAAATCTTTTAATCATTATGTAAAACATGTATCTATGATTCTAGTAAAACAAGTGCTTCTTGTTTTCCCACCTTGTTACTTTCTGTTGAATCTGTCTTCATTGTGTCAAATAAATGACCTGTAATGAAAAAAAAAAAAAAAAAAAATAAATAAAAGGTCTCCATTTATTGCGGCCAAACTCTTACAATGAAGCCCATCAAAGTGTTTCAATTTTCATTATTTTTAAACAATTGAATTTCACAATTATATAGATATTACATTATGTTGCGTTATAAATTGGTCGAATCCAATTCTAATAAGGAAAGTAAAAGGTCAACAGAAAATTTAAAAAACCTTATATCTGACATAAAACAAACGGATATTTCAATGGCAAAATTAAAAACAACAAATAGACACATATCTGTCAAAAGGACAACTTATATTATAATAAAACAAAACCATTGCAAATGTGAAAGGTAAGTATATGTGAGGGTTACCAAATTTAATTTGTATAGTACAATAAATCGAACGAGAGAGTACTGCCAAAGTGTACGCGATCTTGAACGTACTTATAATAAATTCAAATATAATGTTTGGTTATTAAGATAAATTAAATCATTTCGCAACCTTTAAAATACACACCGCCGTTAAAGAAACAGTAAATTTGATATTGTTTATATGTTATTTTTTCAGCTTTCAGACCTTGCATTTTTATTTCTCTGTTTGCACTGTTCGTATTCAGTTTCGGCATCATGTACCAAGCTGTTTTGTTTCCAAATTCGGTGTTGTCCCTTGGGAGCTATTTAAAGATGTTGTTTATTTTCCATACTGGCAGTTGTACGGCGAGCTTAATTTAGATCACATTGAAGGTATTCATTTTCTTTATACTTGTTGGTATTTATATACTTCAACAGTTGTTTGTCTTAAGCCTAAATGACTGCTTAATCGTGCGTACACATTTAATCCTTCAAGTGTTCGTAGCAATATTTTACTTTTTATTTTACTATGCATTTGCATATCACAAATCAATACATTCAGGTGTATATATATAATACGCAGAACTATACAAACAATAAGTAATGAAGCTGTCTGACTTTGGTCTACTTTTCAAAATGACACAAGCTCTTGATTGATTGATTTGTGTTTACCGCCTATTCCGTAACGGTCAGTATCGATTGATGGTGGAAACCAGGGTGCCTGGAGAAAATATCAATCGCCAGGTTGATAACAGACAATTCTAGTCAATTTTGAATTAAGTTAAATTTAACTGCAAACGGGGTTCGAATAAAATTGGAGTTGACAGATTCATGATACAAGAGATAAACTACTCAGATCACGTGGTAACCAAGGCCTAACATAAGCTCTGTGAAATTTAACACTATAATTGTTATTTTGGTGAAATTTAATTGTTATCTTCTTTGCGAAGAAATGTATTACTGACATATTTCACTTACAACTTTAAATTGTGTTTTAATATAGCTTAATTATTTTGGTGTTAGGCGATAACTTTTATCATTATTTTCACTAGGGACACAACCGTCTGAATGTACAAATGAGTATGAGTTATACATAAATGGAACAATGGATCGATGTGCACAGGCCAATCAATTCAATTCTACTATCTTGGCTGTTTATCTGAATCTGACAAATATTCTTTTAGTCAATCTTCTTATTGCGATGTTTTCGTAAGTATTTGATACTCAAATTTCATATAAACTAAGAAAATAGATTATATTATCAAGGGCATTTACAATAATGGAGTAGGTATTAGTGCAAATATAAACGATTTTGTATATATTCTCAAATTTGTCGTGATTACTTTAAAATACATAGAGTTCGAAAAAAAAAACTCACATCTAACGAGTGTCCATGCCAACAAACAATGACAAAATGAGTATAATTTGTAAAAAAGAGATTTTCCTTGTTTTACAACTATTTTACGTATATCTTATATTAAAACTGTAAGTTTGCACCAGATAAACAACTTTGTATTTTTTTAGATTAAATCGATTGATATAATACAGCTTCTCATAGAATATGTTGGAGTTACATTGTCTAGGCTTAGAACGATGTTTTGCCATTAGAAATAGCTACGACAAAATACAAACATTCTGTAGTTTTAATCGTTTTCATAAAACAGGGCATTGTCTGACGTACATGTAAATGTGATTTCAAAGCAACAAGCATTTTTCTAATTTATTTATATCTATCGAGTAGATGCATTTGAAAACATTTTGTATATCTGAAAACTTTCCATTGGCGAAAATCAGGCATTCTGATTTATCCTGAATTTGTTCTGGTTGAACCTGTCTAGAGTTGGACTCAACATTTGATATGTCTTTCAAAACATAAGAAAGTTCAGCTTCTTGGGAAGCGGACAAAGTTCGGCATCACCATCTAGGGATATAGCATTATTGTTGTTATCTTTCAAAGTTATTATCTAGCTTCGTTACATGATTTTCCTCCGCTTATCTTAATTCATTGTTGCTCCTAAACCATTTTATGAATAGTCTTAAATAACTTGCGGTTTTCCATACTGTATTTTGTTTTCAATGACTCCACAAACAACGCTGTGTCGTCTGCCATCTTTACAAAAAAAAAAAAAAAAAAAAAACGGACATATAATAATATTCCAGAAGCAGTCAATAAAGTGTTTTGTTTTATCAGCCCGCTGAAGACTTTCTTAGGAATCTGGTTGATAAGCATAGTAATCCTTTCAAAGCCTTTTAATATTTTAAATGTTATTGAATTGCAAAATTTAATTATTTTTTTATACAAGTATATGATAAATGTGCTTTTACCATTATTGCAAACAATGCAAGGGCTTTATTGTCACAAAGGAAAATCACACTTGAGGTTTTAGAAATATTACGTGTAAGATGCATTTTTATTCGAAATAATTAATCTTTATTAAAGTCCAATGTTCAACATTCGCAATAGTAAATGCATCCAGCAGATATGTATTGACTGTGTTCGTACGTTATAATGTTACGAAACTACGAGGTTAAACGAATTTCCAAAATATACACTAGTATGCCTTTATTAGAACATTATACATGTTATATACTTCGACAAGTAAAACAAGAAAAGTGAAAACCACATGGACAATTATTGTTTTGTTTGTATTAAGATAATACAGTTTTAAAATGAACGAGATCAAAACTACTAACAATATAAAAAACAACTTTCATATTATGTAATGCAATAATTAATTTCATTAATATCTGACGTTTTCATTCTGTCAAGTATATTTATCATAACAATAACTGATCTCTGTTTTCAATGCTTCTATTCACAGGAAAACATTCGACAAAGTCCATGATAGTTCTGAAATAATTTGGAAAATCAACATGTATGCATTGATATCTGAATACTATTACAGGCCAATGTTCCCAATTCCAATACTTATACACTTATTAAGAATAATTCTATTTTGTCATAACAAAATAGGAGACTCATATGAAAGTGATTTTGGTAAATATTGCTTACTAGATTTTATTATGGAGTCTTATATGACTTTTATTGATAGAACATCAATTGAACAAACATGTTAAGCCTTCTAATGTCAGTCATGCCTTAGAAGCAGCATTGGTAAAAACGGTTGATTTGACTTTGCCATACATTGTATATCCATTTTCTAATTCTGTTTAGATTATATTTGAATTGTTTATACATCATTAAAATGTTTAGTGTACAGATATACACCTCCTTAAAAATTCAAAAGCTTCTGTTTGATGTCTTTAAAGAAAATGTGTGTTACCATTCTATAAATTGATTCGCATATTAAATGATTAACACAATATCAAAAGTTGATGGGATTTGTTACAAATTACAAAATAAAAAGAGAAAGAAGAAGTAGTTTCCTCGTTGCAGCAATTACAGAGAAAAAACCGTTATATATATATATGTTAAATTATTTATATTGCCGACTTCATATCTGTCGACAGTTACTTGAAATTTGTTGTTTAAAAACAAGCAAATCATTTTCATCTCCTAAATTTCTATCCATTCTTATCTACAGGTTTTATCATTCTTCCTGTCGTAAAATTAACACAAAACAGTTTACTACTATCAAAGTTAGGTGTATCATTAATAAATTGGTGCTATACTGTATTTATGATACATGTTTCCAACAAAGAATTAAATTTCATTTGTAGAATTGCTCCTTACATTCGAAAAATGGAAAATCTAAATATTGTTGAACACTTTGCTCTGCAAAAGTGTCAAAATGAAACTGACCGTGCGGGCAGTAGATATAATGCTAGAAACATGATGACCGATGAAAGGTAAAATACTTATAAAATGTATAAATAACCAAATTTGACAAAAACAACTTGAACATAATCATGATAATTAAAAGGTTTGATTTCTATCGATTTGATCATGTTGATTTCTTCAACTTTTAAAACACTTATAGCATACATGTATAAATGAGCTGATTTTCAATGTCTATCTACCGTCGTTTGAATTTATTTATCTATATAAAGTCTTTCCATATATTAGTCTCTTCTTTTTTATTTTCTGTACTTTTAAATAGTTTATATATTTTAATAATAATGTATACTTTTTAAAAACTTATTGAAAACGCAATTCAGGTTGAACATGTTGAAGGTTTTGACACATTTATTTACAAAACATTACTTTACGGAAATTTGTGTCTACGAGCTAGAAGTAAAATGTATACCACATCCGTTCAAAACAACATAAGATCTTATAACATTGCAAAAAGGAACGACACACTAGTAAGGAAAGCACATGATAGTCAACAAAATCAGCCTGTTTATCTCAACAGATCTTAACAGACTAAACAATACTTAACAAAGTCATAAAAACACCATAGGAAATTTTCAGACTTATTCAAAACTGTTACGATACATCTAGTACTATTCAGACAGTAAGCTTTCAGTCAAGTTACCTCTGTTAAGCCTACTTTAATGTTGTTTTGTAGTTGTTTTTTTTTTTTTTGGCTATACATTAAAACAGCATACATATGTAGTATATTACATGACTAGTTACTGATGAGTACGTGATTGACTACAAACAAAATGTCTTAACAGTACTCATTTTACAAAGAGAAAATATTAAAAATCACTTAAATTGTTAAAAATTCTAAACAAGAAATACTTCATGTTTCACAGATTTTTCTCATGATTGTATGCAAAATAAAATGATCATATCATTTCAACTTTATAAATCATTTGAACTGCCTGATCAACTCACACTACTGAAATTATGTATAAACATATTTAGCATGTGAAAAGTTTTATATTTTGATATATTATGTATTGTTGCATTACATACTAACACATTAGTATGTCTTGTGTTGACTTGTATATTTTTCTAGGGATATGAATACAGAAACTGATTTAACCCCTACCCAGAAAGACATACAGGATTATATGACTGAGGTGATACGTCAAATTGCTTTACGACAACCAATTTTATTAGTAGATTTGCCTAGGCGATAACATTCTATTGAAAATGAGTCAATACAATTTGAATGACATCTTGTAGAAGCAGATTTCGTTTAAAATAGCATTGTTAATAGTCGTTATTGTGGACCAAGTTTACTTTTGAGGTTATATACACCTCCATGATATGTAATCTGATATAGAAATAGATAACAATAGTGTATAATGTTAAGTATAATCTATCCGCAATGGTTTGATTTAATATAGAGTAATATATCAATTATTCAATGTATGTATATGCGTATGTTTGTTTGCTTGCTAATAGTTGTATTCTCAAAGCTATCACATGTATGAAATCTCAATTCAAACTTAAGACACGATTTTTGTTTATGTGGATTGGCTTTATTCCGTTATAATTTGGGAAACTATTTTCTTTAAGATGTGTTATCTTTCTCGCGAAACTGATTGATGAAAATCCATTAAATGTAAATCGATTGAAAATAGGACAGTTCTGATTCTACATGTATTTGGTTACATGCAATGCTAACCCACAAACATTGAAATTCCTAAAATCCCGGCTTATATTTTTCTTTGAACTCGTTGAATGTATTCAATGAGTCCAACGTCAAAAGTTTATTTTAGAAATAAACCAAAATTTGAATATCTAATTTAATGATACTTTTTGGGTGGAGGGTTAAATATATATAGTAAATATGTGATTTAAAATTGAGCATGGAAATGGGGAATGTGCCAAAGAGGCAACAACCCGACCAAACAGCAAAGCAGCCGACGACCACCAATGGGTCTTCAACACAGCGAGAAAATATCGCACCCGGAGGCGGGCTTCAGCTGACCCCTAAACAAATTGTGTACTAGTTCAATTCACAGTAAACTCCAAAACATATAAATGAACTAAAATTTAAAAACATACAAGACTAACAAAGGCCAGAGGCTCTTGACTTGGGACAGGCGCAAAATGCGGTGGAGTTAAACATGTTTTGTGAGATCTCAACCTCTATACCTCAAGCCAATGTAGAATAAACATACACACAGTAATACGCACAGTGAAACTCAGTTTAGAAGAAGTCCTCTTTGAAACAAACAAATCTAAATTGGTAGTTTTGTTTTTCCAAGTATATTGATTTTAACTTATATGTGTTGTGGTGTTTCTTGAGGTATTGTAATGTCCTAATGTAATTACCCCACTAACATTGTTACTTTGACTATATTTTTTAATTGTTGGTTTATTTTGTACGAATTGCTTTTCATAGTCGTATGTTTTGAATGAGTTTTCCTATTTATATAATCTTTAAAAATGTGTATAACATACTTCAATAGATAAAGTATAATGAAATATAAACTTGAACTTAATGGCAGCAATTTTAGAAATGCTTGCACCAAATGCATGATCAATGCCCGTTATCTGCAATGAATTAACAAATGATAAGGTTTATGTGTTGACGAAAATTCCTTGTTTATAGTATCCCTGAGAGTTTGATGTTGAATCAAATTAGAAAAGGACAAACATAAATCTGTTGGTATTAAAATTCAGTAGATGCATTTATGTTTAATGACATCTCTTTACTTTAACAAGTCAACCTCAGCGTTAGCAATTGTTTTCTTTGATGAATTACCACTCTGTTAGCGTCTTTTAACCAAATTCCTTAATCTTTTGTTTTCACTTTGTGACGTTGGGATTAGTTTTAAATTGTTTTAAATTTTGGTTGACCTGTACAAGTTACTTTTCGTAATGGATAAATGGCATCTCTATTAGCGTCATTTAAACACAATTCCTTGATCTTGTTTTGAAAAATTATGTTCTAATTGGAGGATCGAAATGCCGGTTATCTGCAAATGTAGTAACAGCTTGAAATGTTTTAATGTTAAAGATCTTTCATTGTTGACAATATCCTTGAGATTTTGATATGAATCATTAAATTAAAAACAAAACAAAATAAAATTGTTTGTATTCTAATTCATTAGATGCTGCTTTATTGATGGACATTCTACTTCCTTCATTTGTCAGGTCAAACTCTATTTTGCAATTTTCGATTTTGACAAATAACATCTGTATAAATGTCATTTTAAAAATTCTCTAATTCATAAAGATACACTGTCTTGCTGCATCGTATCCTTTGGATAGCATGATGTGAAAGATATTGTTTTATGGTGAACTTACAGCGGTTTTGTTTTAACAAATTGGTTGCAATCGGTAGAGAGTCACGGGATTCTTTACATAATAACACATTCAGTTTTATTGAATCAATAATGAAGTGGCAATATCTGCTAATATGATCCAGTATCTAAAAAAAAAAAACTGCTTTATGATGCATGAATGGTTTCAAAATCATAATATACAACATATTTCGCAATATAATCAGCTCTATGGAAAATATGATTTCCATTTGTCAGGTTTGTGCTGGATTTGTTTACACTACTACAATTTTAAAGATGTTTACAACATAACTATATTGACACTATAAACAAAATTGTACATGTCTTGCAGTATGATTTACATATATCCAGAAGAGACAATAAATACACGACATGCGTTTTTTTATCCTTCAATGAATTGAGACATAGATATAAGAAGATGTGGTATGAGTGCCAATGAGACAACTCTCCATCCAAGTCAAAATTTATAAATGTAAACCATTATAGGTCAAAGTACGGTCTTCAACACGGAGCCTAGGCTCACACCGAACAGTAAGCTATAAAGGGCCCCAAAATTACTAGTGTAAAACCATTCAAACGGGAAAACCAACGGTCTAATCTATATAAAACGAGAAACGAGAAACACTTATGAACCACATCAACAATACATATATACTACTTTTATAAATTTTGACTTGGATGGAGAGTTGTCTCATTGGCACTCATACCACATCTTCTTATGTCTATATTCAACATGCATAGTAATATTTGTTTGGAAAACAGTGCCACTGCGGTAAAGCTTGAGGTAGTTCGCAGAAAAATCAAACAAAATTTGGGATGAAATGTTGAGATGATAACAGAAAGTTACCATTCATATCCTAGATTTCTCTTTTTAATTCATTAATGAATTTTGCAAAATGATTAACGTATGTTCTTTCAAGTGCATCTTATGTGTGCTGATTAAATATTATTTGCCATTTATCCATCGTCTACTTTTTCTAAACGGTCTAGTACGTATCATTCACAAGACTGTTTTGTAACGTTTTAATGCAAGCATATTTTCAGTTGTTCTAAATATCTCGCTAACATCTGCCATTTTTTCTGCCGTGGGTTGCGCTTTTCTGCTTTCCAAACCCCAAAGTGCCAGTAAGTTTCAAACTTAGTATATCAACCAACATTGTAGAAAACTCGATCGACTTGTGTAATCCGTCATCAGTAAGATGTAAAATGATTCGTATCTTCACATGTCGTTGTCAATCTGAAATTATGATTTTGATCGTTAAATAAATTATTACGTATCAATACGCTGGTAATTGTTTTTCAATATTGATGTTTGGGAGGAGGAATAAATTCTTTAAAACTGTAAGAGTACCGTACTGAAGCCTGGGATACTGGAAATAAGTGATGGTAGGGACTCATTCCATGTTGTTGTTTTATTAATGCCCTCTGGGAAACTGTCCTTAAATTTCTTATCCGAAAACTTTCCGAGCAAGTCTGTCGGCCTTTGACCAACCCTAGTTGGGCTCTATGATAGTGATGGTAAGTTTTGGAGATCAGCTTGGTATGTCCAGGTGACTCAAATGACGACTTACAGGAGGTCTGGCTTGTAGGTGTGGTTTCTTGGATGAACATTAATTCGTTTGTTGAGTGGCTGTTCTGTCTCGTCAACATACTTCATGTCACATCAACACTGAAGAAGGTAGCAATACTCAGGGTTTTGAAAGTTGCAATGCAAAATATAGTGTACACAGACCGAACAGAGATGCAAATAAATGTTTACGTATTCAGTGTTTTTGGGTTTTTCTTTTTTTTGCAAGTCGGACATCGTCTGTTACCACACGACTTTCACTATCCTGCAGTTGAAGAGCTGTTAAAAGAGGAGACACCAGTTGTCACAAATAAGTCTTTCAGACTTGCTGGACTCGAAAAGCTAAGTCAGGAGGTTTGTTAAAGATCTTGGAATCTTTTGGTGTTTGGCAATTATCTGCCAATAGGCACGGATTAAACGTAAAAGGTTAGTAAAGGCGGGATTGTTTGTTAAAACAAACGGAACTTATTCGCTTTGCCTCTTCTGTTTGTACTCTAATAGGTCATTGTGGCTATTATAGTTAGCATGCGCTAACCCCTGTTTATGTCACATTTCGTATAACCTCGTTTGGTAAAAAAAAAAACGCGAAGTTCTTGTAATTGTTTAGAGACAGTCTCCTTCGAGGAGCAAATCCGCTTTACTCTGAGAGCTTGATCGTACGAAATACTTTGTGTACATTGTTTGGGTTGAGAGCTTTAAGGAGAAAGGTACTTATGTTTATCTGTAAGTTTATAACAGAAGTCGGTTGATATGACACCGTCCTTTATAGATAAAGTTTGTCTAAGAAAGATAGTTGAGAGTCGAACATTTCATATGCAAGTTTAATTGACTACGAATATATCGTGTTACTTGCAGAGGTTGTTGCAATACCATTTTTTAGATTAGCAGGCGAAAACAAATGTATCTGTTGCCTTTATAACCTTTTGATAAGATTTACGATTTCAGAGTACATCAAATAGCTTTCTAAAGTAAAAGACACATGAAAAGAGCAGTTTTTCACCTTGACGCGGTTATATTAGAGGTTTCTATGTTTGTTGCATTCGTTTTCACTAAACTGACATGAAAAGCAAGTTAATAATATTTGTTTTCACTATTTTGATGATTATGGCAGTTACAGCTGTTAATATCTGTATTTAAAATCAATATGATCATTGATAAACATTTTAACATCAGTAGTTATAATAAAATAACTATTTCGTGTTCCTGAATTGCCACTGAAAGTAAAAGAAGACAATAAATTAACACAAATTTGAGGTTTTTAAAATGACAATTTCATATTGAAGACATATTGAATAAACAAATTGTATATGCTCCGTTAGTTGTACTCGGATTACGAATATTTGGGCCTTTAGTACACTTGTTGTGGTACACTGCTTGTCAAACAGAAATCAGATGTGCAAACGTAAGACCGGCAAAAAAAAAAAAAGAAAGTCAATTACGTGGTTAAATGTACGGCAATGCAATATATACAGTAACAATTGGTACTAGAACTGTTTAAAACAAAAGTTCAACAGTCAGTCACTCGTATAATTAACAAAACAAATGTGTTCACTAAGCTTTTTTCAAAACATACTGTTATAGTATAATTAATATGTGGTATCTTATACAAAAAATGCCTTTTAAAATACGTTAGAAGTTCAGAATCATATTTGTAACAATTTACAAGGTGACATTTAGCCGCTAACTGACACTTCATTTGGAATGCAATTGATCAATATTATCTGATGTACAATTGATATTTTAGTTTTCGCGACCCAATAATACTAAATATTGTCATTTAGGATTGAAATGAATAAGGTTTTAGTATAGGGAACAATTCCTATAGTAAAATAGTTAAGTATACATGCGTGTTAAACGTTTATCGATACAAATCATATCAATGGTTTAAATAACCGTCACTCACATAGTCATCATATAGTGTTTCCTTTTAGATTTAATTCAACAATACGCTTTATTGAAGGTCGACTATTCAAACAATTTTTAAATGATGTACTGAACAGAAATCTGTTATATTAACTAAGTCTTTGATGCATGATTGCCTCTTCAAGTAATCTTTAATGGAGATTCATAATAAAGTCGTGTGATATTACTCACAGTTGTATTTCATGTCCAAGAAAAGTAAATGTGGTTTATTCAGAAGACATATCACGTTGATTTTCTGTTCAAAGTTTGACAGAATCTATGCTATCGACATGTAAAGAGAAGTAAAATACTTTCAGACTTATTTCTGATATGGTTTGATTTCGACATTTGATGTTAAGAATAAATTTTCAAATGTTAATGTATAGACGAAGTGATAATAAAACTGTCAAACTTTTTAAACGTGTTTTTGGGGAAAAGCGTTACTTATTTTATATGCATTTTGTTTAGTCGTTACCAAGTTGAAGGTCAGATCAGATGAAATCGGTCTGCAAAAACAGATGTATATGGGTCAGTTTCACATGTATAATAACAATCATTATGATGGTCCGTGCTTGTGGCCATTTCCTTTGAAACAAAATGTATTCCATTTTAGGTAAGAATTAGTTGAAAATTTATTCTCTTTATTAGAGTCACATTTATGACGTCATGACATCACAATCGTTCTTATGCGTTTGAGCTTGTGTATTTAGTATTTATCAAATACGTTTCGATATTTTGTTTATTTATATTACTAAAGTTGAATTTCACAGAATGTACGAGCCAATGTCGACACTTTGTGAACCTACTTCTTTGTTGGCGTTAATGTGTTTCCCGGGCAATTCAAAAGTCGTGAAAAAACACTTAACGTGGATGATTTATTACTGTTTCATTCGCCCTTGATATAAATAGATTTACAATGGTATGTCACTTATGGATGAAGAAACAATGAAAATAAATATCCAAACTCACACAAAATAATAAAAATGTACAGGTTTCTGAAAATCTTTTATTTTTCATTAACTTTGCTTACACAAAATACGGACGCCTCTTTAAAATTCTATGCGATCTTTTTATTTTTGAAGCTTCTTCTCTAATTATTGGCTGAATTCCTTTCATACATTTGATAACAGTCCCATTAATTAGTAATTTAAGAATGAGGATACTGAACTCCTCTTATTTGCTATGTTTACAGAAAATCTATCCGAAATGTGTGTTTAATTATAGCGAAATGTGTAAAGATGTTAATATCAGTGACAATACACGTACGTCATGAAATTGTAATAATTCTGATTACATTTATAGCCTAGTTCCTATGTTATAACATGAGACCTTAACATCGTTCGTGACCGAGAGTTGAAATTATTCCTCAGTAAGGGACCTAAATATCGTCCCCGTCAATTATTAATTTGAATGAGTGTCGTAACATTATCCACGACTCACCCCATACTTACTGCTCGAAATGGATAAAACGAGAAAAGCTGATAAGAAATCCTTTGATTCCTTTTTTTTAACTCAATAATGAACATAGTTGATAGACGTATACAATATTTTAAAGAATATTTCACCCTAACAACAACCATAATAGCTTATTTTTCGTATCAACCATCAGTTGAAAAAATGCCAAGGAATTTGTTTTGTCCCGGCTGATAAGGCTATCATTATTGTTTGGCGTAAATTTTGCATAAAGGTTCTTAAAAGGAAATTACCAATTCACCAACATTCCAACTGACTTCATTTTTGGAAAATGACATCTGTAACAAACATAAACGTTTAGCTTCCTCTTTACAAGCAGAACCAAATACAATGAAAGTTCCAACTATGTACTGGCTTCCGAAGCTGCACAACACACCTTACAAATATAAATTTATTTCGTCTTCAAGCCATTGTTCCACTACTAAATTGTCTATTCTACTTACTTGTACACTTCGTACAATCAAAAACCTTGTAATGAATTATTCAAATAAAGCCTGTGAAAATAGTGGAACTAATTTCTTTTGGAGTGTCAAAATTCGTTGGAAGTATAGATATATTGCATGCTTATATTGGTGACTTCGAATCCGTTCAAAGTTTGATTTTTCTAACCTATATACCACTTTGCCTCATAATCTTATGAAGAAAAATTCACACACTTATTTAAATGAGCATTTCACAAGTCAGAATGCGAATTTATATGTTCAAACTCTTTAGGTCATTTTAAGTAACAACAAACAAAAGAACTATGTGTTAGATCTACTTTGATACTATAACTGCCCTTGAATTTTTACTAGATAACATTTTTGTTCGCTATGGAGATTCCGTATTGTCAAGTTATCGGAATCACAATGGGGACTAACCGTGCACCACTTATTGCGGACCTGTTTCTGTATTGTTATGAATTACAATGCATATCTAAAATCAGCAAAGACTCATCGAAACAGCATCTTATACAAAATCTAATAACAATTTTAGATATTTGGATGATATTTTGGCTCTCAATAATGAGGACTTCAGTATTTACACTATAGAGATTTATCCTGCTGAACTGACTTTAAATAAAGCTAATACTAACAATGAACACTGCCCTTTCCTGAATCTTAATATCTGTATCTTTACCAGGAAGCTAGATACCAAAATTTCTGATAAAAGAGATGATTTTCATTTCCTATTGTTAATTATTCATTTTAGATGGTGACGTTCCATTGTCACCATCTTATGGTGTTTATTTATCTCAACTTGTTCGATTCGCACGTGTAAGTAACAACGTATTTGATTTTAACGAGAGAAATCTCGGATTTACTGAACAATTTTACACGAGGGTTTTCAATATCAGAAACTATTCAAAAAAATACTTATAGATAATTTATGTTTTTTTTTTTTTTTTAAATGAGATGCATTTCTCATTCTCATCTCATCGAAGTAGAAAAGACAAGATTGAGAAAATGCATCGAGTTTAAAAAAACATAAATAATCTATTTATTGCTATTATGTGTATTTTGAATATTATTTATTACAAATTACAGCCAAAACATAATACGATAAAAATGCATTTTCCTTTTGGTACTTTTTTTTTTTTTTTTTTGCGCGCGGGCTTATTTGATATATATATTAAGTCACACAACGACTTTCATTAATTCATCTGAAAATTGCGTTTGAACTGATCAGCTGGCGTGTTCAAAGATTGCGAACACCATACAATACGTGAAAACAGACAGAAAATCATTCGTAGCAGATTTATGTAAAACATTACATTTTTATTTGGTAGAAACATGATTTAATTATTTTATTAACTTCAAGTTAATTTATAAGTGAAATTCACAGTAAAATTGAAACGAGGAAAATGCTTTTTGTTGACATTTCGGCGCAGTCATCCGATAACGTTTTTAATAACCCCGTCTAACTTTTCTGATTGGTCGACATTCTTAGCGCGTGGATATGGATCTCTACGCTGTTGTTAAGGACCTTAGAAATTAGTGATAATTTTCATTCTCAAGCAGGTCGAGTGAAATGAAAATTATCACACAAAAGATCAAAGGAAAATACACATAAAAGCCATAATAAATTGTATCATCGGTACAAGGAAATCATTCGTAAATATAAATTAACATGCAGACATCTTATACGTTCAGGTATTTCACATCCAATCTGTTATTGTAATATTCCTTACAAAGCACAAACATGTGTGGATTCACCTCAAAAGCTAACCAAACCCTTTAACAGACTTATTCAGAAGGGATATAGTTACGATACTGTTGTCAGGTCATTAAAGATGGCATATTTTGGTATTAATATTGATTCACTCATAGGGTCTTTGCATAGACAATAAACACATTTATTCTAAAACCAGTTATTGGCATGATACAAGTTATGTTCTTCTCATATATTTTATGATGGTATGATACTAAACCCTAACGGGAGGGATTGTGCTTGATTTTCATATGATGAGAACATAATCTTTCGAACAGTGTAATTGAGGTCTGGAGCTGGCATGTCGGTAACTGCTAGTAGTCGTTTGTCAATGTATGTATCATTGTCTTTTGCTTAGTTTATTTTGTTACCTATTCCGACATCGGACTCGAACTTCGTTTAAAATGAGTTTTACTGTGCGTATTGCTATGTATATAAATATAAATATATTTATATAAATATGTGTATATACATGATATATAATTGTCGAAATCAGGATATGGTGTACAAAAACATTTGCACCTTTTGATTGCGGTATACCATCTTTTCTGCAAGTTTATTGTTTTCTGTTTAGTATTACATTTATAATTAAGATCCATTTATTGCATCGGTGATCCGTTTGTTTGGCAATCGCCAATGACAGTCAGCAGGGTTTAAGAACATTTGTTGTTCGACCTGTTAGTCAAATGCGTTTTGCTAAAATATACTTTTTCACTTTGTTGGTCTTTTGAAAATGTTGTTTGTGCTGTATTTAGACCCTCTTACAAGAAATTTGTTTTGCATGCACACGTATAAAAATTGCGGTTTTATTCAACGCAATCATAGGTTTGAACGTTGTTTTCAATTTAGACTTGTTTATATTTTTCGTTTGGGCTTGTATTATATTTGCCTTCGGGTTTTATGATCCGTTCATCCTATTTTGACTCCTCAAAATTCAAGAGTCTATCCTAAATTGAGATAAATTGTATGGCTTTCAAAATACCGTTTCGATTCCTAACATCACTGAAGAGACATTAATTGTCGAAATCCGGATATGGTGTACACAAATCTTTGCACCTTTTGTTTGTGGTATACCATCTTTTCCGCAAGTTTATTGTTTTCTGTTTAGTATTAAATTTATAATTAAGATCCATTTATTACATCGGTGATCCGTTTGTTTGGCAATCGCCAATGGCAGTCAGCAGAGTTTAAGAACATTTGTTGTTCAACCTGTAAGTCAAATGCGTTTTGCTAAAATATACTTTTTCACTTTTTGGTCTTTTGGAAAATGTTGTTTGTGCTGTATTTAGACCCTTTAACAAGGAATTTGTTTTGCATGCACACGTATAAAATTGAGGTTGTTATCCAACGCAATCATAGGTTTGAACGTTGTTTTCAATTTAGACTTGTTTATATTTTTCGTTTGGGCTTGCATTATATTTGCCTTCGGGTTTATATGATCCGTTCATCCTATTTTGACTCCTCAAAATTCAAGAGTCTATCCTAAATTGAGATAAATTGTATGGCTTTCAAAATACCGTTTCGATTCCTAACATCATTGAAGAGACATTAATTGTCGAAATCTGGATTTGGTGTACAAAACCTTTGCACCTTTTGTTTGCGGTATACCATCTTTTCCGCAAGTTTATTGTTTTCTGTTTAGTATTAAATTTATAATTAAGATCCATTTATTACATCGGTGCTCCGTTTGTTTGGCAATCGCCAATGGCAGTCAGCAGAGTTTAAGAACATTTGTTGTTCGACCTGTTAGTCAAATGCGTTTTGCTAAAATAAACTTTGTCACTTTTTGGTCGTTTGGAAAATGTTGTTTGTGCTGTATTTAGACCCTCTAAGAAGAATTTTTTTGCATGCACACGTATAAAATTGCGGTTTTATCCAACGCAATCATAGGTTTGAACGTTGTTTTCAATTTAGACTTGTATATATATGTATGTATATACAAATATAAATATGTGTGTTTGTTTAATATACATTTGTTAGATGTATAGGGGAGGTTGATATCTCACAAAACATGTTATCAACGTTCTGATAACCAGTAGTATGTTACTCAGGTACTGGCGTGACTGTTTTAAAGTTATATTGAAATTTACTTTCGGTTATATCAGGTCTTCAAAATTTGTACAGTGATAAGTTACATATACAACATGGACGATGATGAAATACTTTATCATTTTAATCTTTAGTAACTATAAGGTAAAATGTAAGGCTGTTAAGTAACGGTTGATCCAAATTTTAGATATGTTTAGCTGAACATCATTTAGTCTGAAATAAATGCTTTTAAGGTCATGTAAAATGTAAATGCTCTTATACAACATCGATGTTATTTACGATTATAGAAGTGAGTGTGCACGTGGTATAATATAGCGAATGGAAAGAAGCAGTGTTCTCAAATAATAATAAATGACGGAACTTCAAAATCGAACGTTTGTAGTTGCGAGT
Organism: Mytilus coruscus; assembly: GCA_017311375.1. NCBI lineage: Eukaryota > Metazoa > Mollusca > Bivalvia > Mytilida > Mytilidae > Mytilus > Mytilus coruscus. Next base: position 73,763 of record JAASAO010000337.1, read on the forward strand.
TACGAAATATCAACATAAATACACGGGAATCAATTGAAAATTAAACAGCAATCACTCAATTACTAAAATATATATGTAAAATTAAGAATGGAAATGGGAAAAGTGTCAACTAGACAACAACCCGACCAAAGAGCAGAAAACAGCATAAGGCCACCACTTGGTCTTCAACACAACAAGAAAATCAGCTGGCCCTTAAACAATATGTGTTTTAGTTCAGTGAAAATGGACGTCACACCAAACTCCGAAACGTATAAATGAACTAAAAAAAAAAAAAAAAAACGTACAAGACTAACAAAGGGCAGAAGCTCCTGACTTTGGACAGGCGTAGAAATGCGGCGTGATTAAACATGTTTTGTGAGATCTCAACCTCCCTTATGTCTCTAGCCAATGTAGAATGAACAAACACACATCAATACGCAGGATAAAACTCACCCGAGTCCAAAATTCAATGTATCTGTTTTTGTGAGATGGGTTGGGGTTAAACCACGATAACGTTGTAAGAGTTGTTCCTTATTCACTTAAAATTCACATAAATATAAAAGATGTGGCATGAGTGTCAATGAGACAACTCTCCATCCAAGTCGCAATTTGTAAAAATAAACCATTATATGTCAAAGTACGATCTTCAAGACAGATCATTGGCTCACACTGAACAGCAAGCTATAAAGGGCCCCAAAATGACTAGTGTAAAACCATTCAAACAGGAGAACCAACGGTCTAACTAATCTAGATTAAAAACGAGAAACGAGAAACACTTATGAACCACATCAACAAACGACAACCACTGAACATCAGGTTCCTGACTTAGGACAGGTGCAAACAAATGCATCGGGTTTCAACGTTTTAATCGGTACCAACCTTCACCCTTACCTGAAACAATAGTGTAACATCAAAACCTAGAAAGACTCACTATAAAATATCAATTGAAATGGCTTAACGCAATGAAAAGACATATTTACAAAAACAAGTGAACATACATTACACGAATACATTTGATCTATGACACAATGTAAATCCAAATCAATTAAATAAGGGTGAGATGTTAAGCATTATCAGAAAGACAACCCTAACCTTGGACACAATGCTACCAAATAAAATAACATAGACGGGTAAATACATGCATATATACTTGCTTTTATAAGTGTTTTTTTTCTTTCTCCATACTTGAAATTATGAGCATCGTTTTATATCTAGCGCTTGCAATCAGTTTTTCGTGATGACTGATAAAACGTAATTGTAAATTTTAAATAATAAAAAAAACACATACATATTAGGTTAGTAGAAATAAAACCTCTGTTAAGTTTGCGTTGCTTTCATATGCCTTGGCCATTTTCAAACTATTTGGGAGGACGTTTTGAGTGTAAATAAATACATACAGATCTAAGATACTTGTCTTATTCATTTTCCAACACCTACAATGCACTTTTAACACGTTTATTTTCTTTTCATTACTTTGACTAAATTAAGCGCAATTAAACAACCTAAACAATATTGATTTTGTTTTCATTTCTTCAGATTATTCAATGTTCTTTTAGAACTGAAACGCCTATAACGAATAAGAAAATAATGCTATTTTAACGTTCTAGTATGAAAAATGGAAGTTCAATATACATTATTCATTCATCAGTCAGTTTCATATTATTTATATCACATCTGCATGTGCATATGACAACGAAGGAAACAGGTGATACTAATTTTCCAAATTGAATAGTGAATTGAATATAGTCAAAAGTAAAATCACAAAATACTAAACTCCGAGGAAAATTGAAAACGGAAAGTCCCTAATCAAATGGCCAAATCAAAAGCTCAAACACATCAAACGAATGGATAACAACTGTCATATACCTGACTTGGTACAGGCATTGTTTATGTAGAAAATGGTGAATTGAACCTGGTTTTATAGCTAGCTATACCTCTCACTTGTATGACAGTCGCATCAAATTCCGTTATATTGACAACGATGTGTGAACAAAACAAACAGAGATAATATGTAAAATGTCAAAATAAGGGTACAGCAGTCAACATTCTGTTATAATCTTAATCACTTTAAAACCAACAAATGTGTTACAAAGAAGCACAAAAAGCATAAAGACAAAACACAGTAGCAAACATGTAAGACAAGAATACAAAATGTACCATAGCACAATAACACAATGAGGGGTACATAAGTACAGAGCTACGTCATATGTAACAAAGAAACACAAAAGGCATATAGACAAAGCACATTAGCAAAATGAAAGACAAGAATACAAAATTATCATAGAACAATAACACAATGACAACAGACTAAACAGTAAAAGAAGACAAATAAAGAATACTATAACACGTTATTAAGATGATAAACAACGTCAGTACCCAGAATCTATACTTCAGGTTGCACTTTGTAAATACAGCTGTTTTTCAAACCACGCCTCTTTTAGGGAGATATAGAATATTCATAGACAATTAATTTTGTTTACGTACTGGTTCCCGGATATGATCTCTATGTTTCATCTCATAAAGACATAACTTGGGAATGTTACCAGTAAATATACATATTCATAGTGATCAAGTTGAAATCTGTGGAAATCCTTAAGTCAAGGTTGGGGTAGTATAGAAATTTAATGTAAGTTTAAACTCTTAGAAGTTCGGGGCATATGAACGTTGAAAATATGCCGCACAGCCCTATATTTTGACCTTTGAAAAATAGTAGTGCATATGAACTTTCCATTCTAGGATATATTTTTTCAAAACTTCTTAGTAAAAGTGGTATAGTTTTAGCCGTGAAAGGAGTTCCTATGGGAAATTGCATTGTTGATATTTACAGAAATGCAACCTATACTGGGTAAAAAAGGAACATGCAGAATTTCACCAAATCTGGTTTATCTCAGAGATTTTAATGAAATTAACTCAAATATGAAGTTTTATAAATATTTCATGAAGACTGAGAAAATCCTAGGCCTTAACTATGATGACTCAGCATAAATTAACAGTTTACAGTATGCATAGTTTAGTTGAAGCCCTGAATGCAAAATAAATTCATTATATGAGCATATTAGTAATTTAAATTGTTTGGAAGTGCTTAAATTTACTCTTCGCAGTCATTGAAACTCATAGATCCTTCCTGAATATTATTGGTGGGGTGTTTTATCCTGTCGATAACCCAAAAGTAAGCCGTAGCACTGAAATGTGCTTTTTGTGATCACGGCATCAAAAATACAAGCTAGAAATACAAAAATACCTCAGTAAAACTTACAATAGTTTGTTTTGTCCTAAATATGCACTAAATATTCCATATTGCTAGAAACAGCAGAATAATTTAGAAATTTGAGGCCCCAGGGCAAAAAACAGAGAAAAATGCCTACCCCTGGGTCATAAAACTCATAATTTAACTTGTAAATGTTATGACTTTTAAATTATTATTTTAAAGGTCTTTTGTATAGAAACCAATAACTGTACTTGGAAGTTATGCAAAATCAGATGTTAGCAGTCATTTCTATAAAACTTTTAGAGAATTCATACATCAGACTGATATCTTCATTCATACAACTTTTGCAAATATGGCTTTATTTAAACACTTCTAGTTCATATATTAGCTAAATCATGTTAGATATATGGTAAGAGATGATACTGTTGTGACAAGATTTCTTAACTGACCATTTGAGGCAGTAATTGTTAACTTTCATTGACGAATAGGTATACAGTAAGATGTGGACTGGAGACAGAGGCAGGATTGGACACTTTATATCATCTTGAATCTTGGAATGATTAGCTGCTAAACATTACATTTATAGTGTTCTGAAATGCTTTCAATTTGTTATCAGAATAGTTTCAAACAGGTTCTAGATATTTCATGTCAGAAAATATGATCATAGGGTAAGCTGGCAATAAGTAAAGTCTTGTTTTCAAATTCTGTAAAAATTGATACAGGGTGGGGTATAAAATGTACTGTAAAAGAAAACTTAGCTCCGTGTTGAAGACCGTACTTTGACCTATAATGGTTTACATTTATAAATTTTGACTTGGATGGAGAGTTGTCTCATTGGCACTCATACCACATCTTCTTATATCTAATTAGAGTATATGCAGTGATTTCTTTCAGGCTATAATTCTGAGATATAAGTATTGTTGTGAGAGAAAGTGTTTTAGAAAGTTTTCTATTGGAATAAATGTTAGTATAGGTTGCACTTTGTAAATACAGCTGTTTTTCAAACCACGCCTCTTTTGGGGAGATATAGAATATTCATAGACAATTAATTTTGTTTACGTACTGGTTCCCGGATATGATCTCTATGTTTCATCTCATAAAGACATAACTTGGGAATGTTACCAGTAAATATACATATTCATAGTGATCAAGTTGAAATCTGTGGAAATCCTTATGTCAAGGTTGGGGTAGTATAGAAATTTAATGTAAGTTTAAACTCTTAGAAGTTCGGGCATATGAACGTTGAAAATATGCCTCACAGCCCTATATTTTGACCTTTGAAAAATAGTAGTGCATATGAACTTTCCATTCTAGGATATATTTTTTCAAAACTTCATAGTAAAAGTGGTATAGTTTTAGCCGTGAAAGGAGTTCCTATGGGAATTGCATTGTTGATATTTACAGAAATGCAACCTTCAAGACCATCGTGTTTTATTTGTGAAGTTGATATGGAATATTTGTCAACAAGGTCTTGGTACCTTCCGATGATTTTTTTTTAGAAAAAGAACGAGACGACTTTGACATACCCTGGTTCATCAACTTTCTGCTCAGACACTGGTGACGTTTTACAAAGTCTGAGTAGGAGCTCTTGAATACCGAATAAGTTGGGAAATGTATATCCCATATGCAGGTGAAGTTGGTATATTGCTACTTAGGTGGTGGAAATTGATAATTTAAAAATTAAAATCGTCTCGTTTGTCATAGATTCTGGTACTGATTCATTTTAAAGCAACGAAAACTCTTGTTAATTCAAAATCTTAATCTTTTAAAACACACGATAGTGAATAAAATACACATCTAAGTTATCAAACGAACAAACACACACAATTCAATAAATGATCTTCTACTCTACGACAAATCAAACTGGTGTGAATATATTTCTTTCAACATTGTACACTATTATTTCTATGTTTGTATTTCAGACTAGATACTAAAGAGGTTTGCATAACCCAAAGCGTGATCTTGGTTCAAAACAGTAATTATTTGCAATGATAAAATAAGCAAACGCTGCTTCTACAATGAGTTATGCAAATTGTATTCAACAATTTTCAATTCCATATTATCGCCTTTGATTATCTAATACAAAACCGGTTGTCGATAATCTTGATTTCAGATCTCCTGAATCAACGATTCTTTCATTCGTTGCATTTCTCTCGTAATTCCATTATGTCATGCTGGGTAGGTGTCGAATCGATTTCTTTATTTATGTCCCTGAAAAATGTACACCACATTACAAAACAAATGTTAATTTCCACGTATTTGAAGCAAATCGAATATAACTATATTCAAACGATGAGCTATGAAAATTTCAACATTTATTTGACTAAATTAAATTCTATTGATAATTTGAGGTTTTCGGATGCTAAAACTATTTATAAAGAAAACTAATCTTCGAAACACTAGTCTGAACCTCTTCTCGTTCATGTGCGTAATCCGAAGTGAACTCGGCGTTTATTTCAAATTTGAAGCTTGAGTTTTGACAGTATATACAAATGTAAAAGTTAAACCAATTCGAAATTGCCAGAAGACATGGATACATGTAACTGACTCTATTTTAAAAGAGTAAAATCCATTTTATTCCTATTTATAAGCTTTTTCAATGTTTACCATAAATGAATGCAGATTTCATAAAGAAACACACAATTTTACAATCTTCCATGCTTTTATTCTTATAATTGATAAAACTTACATTTAGTGTTCGGGAATTTCCCAAAATATGAAAGTTGTAAATATATGTGGTAAAATGTATGTGACAACTTTTATTCGGAATTTCCCAAATCACTTTCAACATTAATTAAAACTTTTGGTAGCATAGCTATGTGACAAACAGATCTTAAACACATTTCGAAAAGTCCCGAAAAATAATCTAAATGTAAAATGTATAAAGCATATATGTCTTCAAACATTTC